>ML406248.1:0-105684 GCA_005239525.1 Nicotiana knightiana
TGTTTTGTATGCCATAAAATAGGGAATATTACCTTATTGGACCTCCTTCCAAAATAATAGGAGGGCAGCCCGGTGCACTAAGCTCCCTGTATGTGCGGGATCCAGGAAAGGGTCGAACCACGAGGATCTATTATACACAGCCATATACTACATTTCTGCAAGAAATTGTTTCCACCAAATATGTATGTTTTGAATATTAAGTATAAAGATAGATTTTTTTTTTTGATAATTAAAATTTTATATACCAAAACTGGAAGTATTACAGCAGCCAGAAAAAACTGGAAAATTTGAACAAGTTCAGGATTGGACATACAACCCCAATTCTGGACAAAAACTAAGTCATCTTCAATCCATCAAGATCTCTACATGATTCTGAACATTGGTACATTTAGGGGTAGAAGTTTAAGTTCTCTATTGCCTTTGTCAACCTAGGTTTCATCCTCCCTCTACAACATATTTCTTGAATGAGCTTAGTAATAATCTGAGCTTCTTGTCTTTGTTGTCCTTGGAAAATCCTTCTGTTCCTTTCTTGCCATATAAAGTAAACATATCCTGCCATCGTCATTCTATAAATTGTCACCCTTGGACTATTCCCTTTGGCTTGGCATATTGTCCACACTATTTCATTTTTCCAGCACATTGCTTATCTTTGAATTCCTTGCCATTGAAGCATTGTTTCCTAGACATTCTTAGAATAAGCACATCTAAAAAATAGGTGGTCAGTACTCTCATTCTCCACACTACACAAAATGCAGAGTATGTCAGTAGTCACTCCTCATTTGAATAGTCTGTCCCTCGTGCTCAGTCTTTCATGGATTGTTAATTGCAGTATAAATGTCACGCCCCAAACCTTGGGAGGCGTGGCTGGCACCCGGTGCCGTGCTGGCCCGAGCGAACCACTTTGTAACTCATGATCATTCGACCAAAACTAGCACATCCATAGGTCGAGTTAGCTGAACTCATTCCTTTCGTAACTATCATGGGGCCACATGGCCATGACTCATAATGTACAGCTGTAAGTGGGCAATACTGTATCAATAAACTATCGTTCTTAAAACATGAATACATATGGGCCGTCAAGGCCTCTGACATACTGTACAAATTGAACCTCTGTCTACAAAGCCTATAAGATTATTTAACATCAAACAAGACAGGGCACCGACTTACCCATACGTTTATAGAGAAACTCTGACACAATGACTCATAGACTCGGGTGCACTCCGAATGAGGTGGAGTCTTACTGATCCTTCGCTGAATGCAAACCTCGTCTACTATGAGGGCTCGTCAATCTGATTATATATACTTGCAGGCATGAATGCAGCGTCCCCAACAAAAGGACATCAGTACGAATAATGTACTAAGTGTGTAAAGCAATATACTGAAAGATGAAACTGAACTGATAATATAATAACTGAAAGTAACTGAAAATCAAAGATAATCTGGAGATATGCTTACCTGCTGATACTGACTCAACTCTCTCAATATAGTAAGTAAAATAGATGTCCGGCCCTATAAGACTTGGTGTGTATATATATATATATGCTCTGCCGTAGTAGGCTCGCTCATAGGCGCTCGGTCGTACTAGGCTCTGTATCTCGACCAACTGGGCTCGCTCATAAGCGCTCGGCCACAGTAGGCTCGGTATACAACTTACCATCTAATCTGAGGTTGCCCAATAGGGGCCTGCCCATCGATTATAGCTCGATGGTAATGAAAATACTGTAATACTGTATATATAGATTCTCTTCTCTCTTGACTGGAAGAAGGAAGTACTCAAATGAATATGAAGTCCCGATAAGGAAAATATTGTGACTTACAAGAATAGGAAAATATACGTAAATTTCGGGACATGAATTTTTCTTTATGCCTCGTTATCAAACTTATGTAATGACGAGATCATACCAAAATGAAGGAAGGGTTTATCCTTAACATACCTGAGTCGATTCTCTTGACAATCCCTCTAACACAAGTTAATTACGACCAAACAAGTGATGGTAAGATCGGAGTAGAGAAAATCTGTATGATATTCTTGAGAAAGATTACACCGTCATCAATATCAATAGGGAAGAACTTCAAATGTGCTTGCACCGTCATCAATATCAATAGGGAAGAACTTCAAATGTGCTTAAGTCCAAGCCCTCTGTGCCTTACTTCAACACCGTCATCAATATCAGTAATATTTAGAACTCTCCCACAATGTAGCTTATGGGTTATTTGATACTAACTGCCAAATGTTTTGAAGTAAAAGACTCTACATAGCTTGAATTTGAAGGTCACAAGTTAGAAACTTTTGTCTTTTTTGGTGTGCTATTTATATCAGTGTCTCTACTTTTGAAAAGAATTACTCCATTGTAGAAGTAACAACAGGCATTAGAGATTTCGAGCCATTCCTAGTATTTTGAGAGGAAATTCATCTCCTCTCACATTAATCAAAATATGATCCAAAGTCAATGATAAATAATAGAAACTAAGACGTCAAATTCACAAGGATGCCTGATTGTAGTCTTTGTATTCAAGATCCTAGAAATGAAGTGTCTTGAATTTAATACATTTGGTTGCCACCTAATCATAAATGATCAAGAGTTATTTATTTGGTTGGTGTTTTGCTACCATGCGAGGTTGGGTGGGGTGGAAAATTTTAATCCTTATCCACTTATTAGGTTATTAGGTAATGTTCTGTTACTCAATAATTAACCAATTACCCGCATAATAAAGAATTTATCTCAAATTACTTAAAATTCTACTTATTTTTAATACACCTCACTAATATAGTCATGTGGTACCATATAAAATTAATACATACACTATTGTTTCATTAAAATATCCATGTAAAAATACATATACTTTATCAACTTCTAATTTTCCTAATCTCATATAAAGAGTACAAATTTTCGTACACTTAATTCTTAAAATGGTAAAAAGATTACCTTCTTTTCTTGTGACAAAATAATTTCTATTTTTATAATAAATAAAATCTCATAAACTTTCTTATATTATGAGTATAATTTAAAGCATTTTCGAAAGTAGTAATATTAATAACTATATAAAATCATACTTTTTAAACATTTTTCTACAATAAATGTTCCACTCAAAATAAATACCATATCAAAATATATCCAACGATATCAATGTTGTTAAACTTACGAAGTCTTATAGACAAAAATCCTCTATAATCTCATGAATGATCTTAATCCCTTCTAGCTCATATGGATTACTACGACTAATTCTAATATTAAAGTACGTGATGTAATAATAAAGATCCATCTTGGAGCCCCATCATTGGTACAAATTAGCTTTCTCAAGGGTACCTTTTGAAAACTTCCTCGCAGTCGCACATACATTTTTTTTTATGGAAAAAAAGGGCATATTCATCAGGTCAGTTCTCCTTATGCCAGCCTTTTCCAGCAACATTTTTGTCTTCAAAATCTTCCTTATCACCCATGAAGCTTGTTGCAATTTTACTTCCCAAACTTGCCTTCCTTTCATGTAGTCTGTGTGAACCCATTGCACCCATAAGTTATCTTTTTTCTGACACAAATTCTATAGCAATTTGCAAATAGCAGCTTGGTTCCACAATCCAATATTCATCACATTCCATCCTCCTGCACTTTTAGGCCAGCAGATCCTTTCCCAAGCTATCAATGCTCGTTTAGATAGGTCTGCTCCCCCTGTCCACAAGAAGTTCCTGCAAATAGATTCTATAAGTTTGATCACCTTCTTTGGAAGAATGAAAATCTACGACCAATACGTTTGTATGGCGAATAACACACTCTTGATCAACTCTATTCTCCCAGCATATGAAAGGAATTTAGATGTCTAAGAGTTTATTCTTCCCAGCATCTTATCTACCAAAGGCTGGCA
This sequence comes from Nicotiana knightiana, assembly GCA_005239525.1. Taxonomy (NCBI): domain Eukaryota; kingdom Viridiplantae; phylum Streptophyta; class Magnoliopsida; order Solanales; family Solanaceae; genus Nicotiana; species Nicotiana knightiana. Next base: position 3,862 of record ML406248.1, read on the forward strand.
TTGAATAATAGATATCCTTTTTGTACTAAGGGGAACCTCTAGGTATTTTATAGGAAGACTTGCTTTTGTGAAACCCAACCAATCCAGCACTTCATGTTGTATTGATTGATGTACTCCTCCAAAATAAATGGAACTCTTACTTTTATTGGTCACCAGTCTTGAGACTACAGAGTAACTCTTAAAACAGTATCAAAGCAGTTTGTCTGATACCGCATCTCCTCTACAAAAGAGTAAAAGATCATCAGCAAAACCCAACTGCACTACCCTTAATTTTTCACATCTTGGATGGTAGTTGAAATCAAGATTATTCTTCAGGGTCTTTAGCAGTCTAGACAGATAATCCATTGCCAGAACAAACAAAAAGGGAGATAAAGGATCCCCTGTCTCAGACCTTTCTTAGCAGGAAAATGTGAAGGCTTCCCATTAATAAGGATGGAATATGACACAGTATTTACACATGTCATTATCCATTTCACAACAATATCAGGAAAATTCATACTAATCAACATTTGTTCCAAAAAAGGCGACTCAAGGGAATCGTATGCTTTTTGCATATCCAGTTTGATCATATATCTGGGTAATACTCCTTTCCTGTTGTACCCTTTGATCAGTGTATGACTCAGAATAATGTTGTCCAATATCAGTCTGCCTGGGACAAAAGCAGCCGGACTACTGTCCACTAGGTTTATACTGGGACAATATCAGTATAAAGATAGATATAATATACATAAATATACACTTTATATACTTAAGTGTATATGTTTTCTATATGCTGACTAACGCGTGTAATTAATTTTGGTCGAAGGGCCAAAACGAAAAAAGCCTAATAAAAGATGCAGTATGTTTTTGCTCCTTTTTTTTTTATCGTCGAATGCAAATTTTAGATTGTCAATTTTCAGCATGTTGTGAGTTTAATAGCTAAAGAATATACTGATGTATCCAGGACTTGCTGATAGCATCTACGGATACTTCATCAACAACAATTGAATGGATTCTAACAGAACTTTTAAGGCACCCTGATGTGATGAAGAAACTCCAGTGTGAGTTGGAACAAGTAGTTGGTAGAAACAGAAGGGTGGAAGAATCAGACTTAGAAAACCTACAATATTTAGATATGGTCATAAAAGAAGGTTTTAGGCTGCATCCAGTTGCACCCTTATTGCTTCCCCACGAGTCCATTGAAGATTGCATAGTTGATGGCTTTCACATACCTAAAGGATCCCGACTTTTGGTTAATGTTTGGGCAATAGGGAGAGATTCAGACACTTGGCTTGAGCCAGAAAAGTTCAAACCTGAGAGGTTTCAAGGAAGCAACATTGATCTTCGAGGACAAAGTTTTCAACTTTTACCATTTGGCTCTGGCAGAAGAAGCTGTCCTGGTTTGCAGCTTGGGCTCACCGTCGTTCGTTTGGTGGTCGCACAATTGGTTCACTGCTTTGATTGGGAGCTACCAAATGGAATGCTGCCAAAAGATATTGACATGACTGAAAAATTTGGTTTAGTAACAGCTAGAGCTCAGCATCTCATGGCAATTCCTACTTATCGACTGAATATAAAGTAAAATGCAAATAAGTCAAGAAGATGCACTGCCCTTGATTTGAATATGAAAGTAGAAGGGGGGATGGTCAATTGAATTGTAGCCTTTTTAGTAGTCGAAGCAATGAATAAGTAGTCAACTAAAGTAGATAGTAAAGCAGAAGTAAATTGCTGGAAATATAAATGACAGGAAAATTTTATACTGGTTCGAATCTAATGTGGTATCCTAGTCTAGTCCCCTTGGATTGCAAGAGTGTTATATCTATAAGCTCTTTGTGGTAACTTGAGTACGATACTTGGTGGATTTCCTATGCATACCACCAATTTGTTTTTCTCTCGGTTCTTTTGATACAACGCTTATCCAATACTTTTCTTTCTCTCTTTTCTCTTTCATTTATAAAGTAAATCTGCTTTAGGTGAAATATAATGCTTTGGCAAGAGTATCTTTCTTGATTTCTGGTAAGTTTTCCTTAACTTATGTAAATCTTTATTGATTTCAGATGGATAAAGATATTCAACCCAAAGGATTTGATCGTTGAAATATATTTATATATGTCTAATGTTTTCCAAGAATAAAGTTAAGAGCTTTTCAAACATTTGCCTTCAAACAGATTATTCTTCCTCTTGTATAGTTGTGCCTTTGCTTCATTCATTCATTTTATATCTTCAATCTTCTGGATGGATTGTCTCGGGTCTGTTTTGTGAGGCTGCATCTTAGCTTTCTTTCTTTGTGTGACTTCAATCTTAATTTTGGAGTGATTTTCTTTTCTTTTTTTAAGGTCGAACCATCTCACTGTCTTCTTTCCTTGTGTGATTTGAACTTCTTTTTTCGCAATTTAACCATCTTGCTGCCATCCGTCAGTAATACCTTGATCTCTTTTTCTGTATGTATTATTGATATATTTTCTTTCCATTTATCTTGTTGTAGCAATCCACACCTCTTTAACATACTTTGAGTACCTAAAAATCTTATGGCAGAATACATAAACAGATACCTTAACTTGGCCGCAGTTGTCAGTTACACACTCCGACTTACCAAGTAACCTTCTAGACACCTCAAGTTGGTAGAGGTATATCTCGTGAACACCTGAATCTAACATGACACCACGCGTGTTATCCTCGCAATTGTATTTATTTTTATTTAATAATTATAGGTGACAGTTTTTATTTAAAAATTACACATGTCATTAGTTGGGAGCTAGGGATGGGACAAGGGTGGGGTCTACTTTTGGATTTTCATTTCTTTTTCGGTTTTTTATCACCTTTTTTGTTTAACCATGCATCATACCTTCCAGACAAGTGTGTTTACTTGACACACTAAAACTAACATAAAATGTCTATGTGGTCACCTAGTAAGTTGAAGTGTGAGATATACATGTGGGACCAACTTTAAGTGCCGATTTTATAGTCACTCCCCCTGAATTGTTGCATAGTAACTCCTTTGTCACCAAATTACAAGAAAAAGAACGCACGTAGATGATCAACCAGGCACATATAGAGTCGAGTAAATAGAGCACAGGTAGTCATACACAAATATAAGAGCATAGCAAAACAGTAACTACTTCAGATTCAGATAGACAGCTCAATAGAAACATCAAAAACATCTAATTTTAAATCTAAAAATGAAAACCCTGATGGTGGAGGAATTCTAAATGCTTTCATCTCACCTAATAAAATTTTTCCTTCTTATTTGGTCGGCCATTACAAGTCAAGCCCAATGGAAGTTTTAGGTCATTTTTCGATGATGGCAACTTGGTTTTTGTTACTGGCTTAGACTCTTACCGGGTGGTTTTAAAATCATTGATTAGTTATATAAAATATAGAGCTCAAGAAGATCAATTTTTTCTCCTACTTTTCTTGTTATATATAATATAGTTAATTGCTGCACAAATTAATTTAAAAGTTAACAAAAAGCTCTTTTCCGTTAATTCTTATTGTAAGTTGCCTCTGTGACAAAATTAACAATTTGCAAGCAAATATTGATAAAATATTTTTCGATGCAATGCAAAAAAATCTTTTCAGTCTGTGAATATGGAGTACTAATTAACAAACTATAGCACCTTAAAAGGTTAAATAGGCAGCCCGGTGTACTAAGTTCTCATTATGTGTGCGGGGTTCGGGGAATGACCACACCACAAGGATCTCTTGTACGTAACCTAATCCTATATTTTTGAAAGAGTCTGTTTCCATTGCTCGAGCCCGTAACCTAAATTATAGCACCTTAGAAGGTTCATTTTAGAAAGGTCAGTTTCTTTTGTCCCTTTTTCTCTTATAGTAGGGTTTTGAACTCATCCGGATATTCTAGCACATGAACAGAGAATTAGGAACTGCCGAATTTAAGACGTTTTTCAAAAATCAAGTGTAACTAACTTGTGCAAAATTTTCAATAATTTAAATGCTAGTTGCAACCAAGGCTCTTCTGAACAAAATTTAATTAAGAAATTGGATCTCAAGTTTTGCTAAATCATAATTATAAAAAGCGAACTAAATATGGTGCTGTCAAATACAGCCCCTAGCTCCAAAATATCTTATCAAGATTCGTTCCTTTTGTCCTCTTTTTAAAAATTCTGGAAACAAACAAAATGTTTAAAACGTGCATATACAGTCTCTTTCTATCAATTATTGTCCCTTTCCTTTCCGTACATCTATATTCTCATGTCAAAAATAAGGCACAGCAATCTCACCTTCTGTTTTTTGGATGAAATCATCGAATGGAATACTTACAAGTAAATAATCTTCAATGTACAGGTACTTCACTTGTAACGATCCGGCCGGTCGTTCCGCGAGATTAGCTCCATTTTTTTTGTTTATGCTTTGTCATGTGTTGCTTAGCCTATTTAGGATGTGTTGTGTCGGTTGGTTCGGGTTCGGAGTGGTCGTGGTGAGAAATAAGACACTTAGTCTCTTAAGTTGGCCTTTTGGTTGGAAAAGTCAACGGGAAGTTGACTATTAGGTAAATGACATCGGAATGCGAATTTTAGAGCTCGGATAGCTTCGTTAGGTGATTTGGGACTAAGGAGTGTGTTCGAAATGCGGTTTAGAGGTCCGGAGTAGAATTAGACTTGAATTGGTGAAATTGAATTTTTAGCAATTTCCGATCGGCAGTGGAAAATTAGCTATCGGAGGCGGAATGGAATTCCAAAAGTTGGAACAGGTTCATAGCATCATTTTAGATGTGTGTGCAAATTTTCAGGTCATTCGGACGAGTTTTGGATAGTTTCGGCATCGTTGATGATTTTTGGAAAAGCGTGAAAATCCTTAGGCTTGAATCATGGGTTGATTTGATGTTTCAGTGTTATTTTGGGTGTTCCGAGGGTTCAACTAAGTCTGGATGATAATTTATGACTTGTTGGTACTTTTGGTTGAGGTCCCGAGGGCCTCGGGATTTATTTCAGATGATTAATGGAGGTTTGGACTTGGAAAGTGCAGCAAAGCTGCTGTTGGTGCCAGTTCACTGGTGTGGTAGCACCTGCGGATGGGGAACCCCAGGTGCGGTGGGCCATGCGCAGATGCGGAAAAAGGAAGACTAGCCTGGAAGCGCTCATGCGGTATGTTGGTCACACCTGCGACCCGCAGGTACGAGGTGAGGGCCGCAGTTGCGGAAGTTGGAATTTAAGTCTTGGTCGCTGGTGCGCACCTGGGACCGCAGGTGCGAGAAATGTTCCGCAGGTGCGCTGGTCACTGGGCAGAAAGTATAAAAGGATGCCTTTGCGAATTTTTCTTATATTTCACCATTTTTGAAGATGGGTTTGGAGCTTTTTGAGGGATTTTGAAGAGGAATTCAAGGGAAACACATTGAGGTAACGTTTTGGAACCTATTACTCGATTCTATGTTGGTATTTGACTGATTAATCACGAAATTTATGGGATTTAATGGTGTAATTTGAGGGGTTAGGGCTTGGAAATTGGAGAACTTTAATTAGGGATTTGAGGGGTCATTTGAATTCCGATTTTGATGTTCTTGGTATGCATAGACTCGTGGGAGGATGTAGATTTTCTGATGTGATTTTTATTGAATTTCGAGACGTGGGCTCAGGGATCGGGTTTGGCCAATTTCGGAATTTTTGGTTGAATTTGATAATTTTCGAGTGGGCTTCGTTCCTTAGCATATATTAATGATATAAATCTGATTTTTGGTAGATTTGGAGCAATCAGAGACCGAGTCTAGAGGCAAAGGCATTGAGGGCTAGGATTTTGGCCGGTTTTGAGGTAAGTAACGTTTCCAAACTTGGTTCTGAGTGTTCGAAACCTCGAACTATATGCTATATGATTATAATTTAGGTGACGCACATGCCAAGTGACGGGCGTGCGGGCGTACACCGAGTGATTTGTGGCCTAGCTCATCCCATGGCATCTTCTAGTAGCTATTTCAGATTGATATCCGCACTTTTATTGATGTGGTTAATGTGAACATGCTAGAAATCATACTAAGTCAAATGCTAGGGCTTCACGCCGAAAAATGCTAAGATCCGAGTGGTCGTATATTGCTGTCTCCTTATGTGTTTATTTGATTTTGTGTACTCAGTCCTATCATAGCATATCATTTCATGCCTCAGTCTCGGTAATTGTTGATTTTATATATATTCATTATTTCGGGCTAGTTCATGCATCTGTGAGCCCATGTGAGCGACACTGGAGAGTAACGACTGAGTGAGGCCGAGAGCCTGTTATTGAGACAGTTATGAGATCAGACTGCACACTGCAGCGATACTCTGATCATGCCTTTGTTGGCTTGATATAGCGCTTGGGCCAATAGGAGCCCCTCCAGAGTCTTTACACCCCTAGTGAGCGCATTTATACTGAGGGATGGATCTTCCCTGGACATGGATCTTGTCCGAAGTTGATGATATGTGAGGGATGGATCGTCCTTGGACATGGATCTTATCCGAGTGTTGTATTCCGGAGATGGATCTTCTCCGTGGGGGATGGATTGGCCTTTTCCTCAGTACTGAGTGACTACGTTCACCAGTGTTTATGCATATTCCAGGATGGATTTTCCCTGGTCCTGAGAGCCATATACAGTACTGAGTGGACTTCTGTGTGAGAGCTGTGAGCACTATGTGCATTTCCACACTGTTGATACATTCGCATGTAGAGTACTGAGATATACCTGGGTTACTTATCATATTGGTCATATTCTGTTTTCATTATCTTTTGAAACTGTGAGCATGCCTAAATTCTGTGTACTATTTTCATTATAATTATTGAGGTTTAGTTCGTCACTACCTCTCAGCCCGTAGTTTGGGTTCGTTACTTCTGAGTTGGTGTACTCACGTTACCCCTGCACCTTGTGTGCAGATCCAGGTACAGCGGACCCGGTAGTGGTTGCTGAGCTACAGCCACAGTTCCTTGGGAAGCATCGAGGTAGCAGGTGGTGATCCCAGCCTCGATTATCTCCTCCTCTATCCATCTGTCATATTTACTTATTTCAGACAACTCCGTATCGGCTCTGTATTTTGATAATTTGATGTAGTAGCTCATGACTCCGTGACACTAGATCTGGGTTCGGGTTTCCCTTTATTTATGTTGTCAGTGATGTTAAACTCTTAAATGCTTTTTTAAAAGCGAGACTCTTGCTGTAACTATAATGATTTTTCCTGGAAACAACTTTTAGCGATGAAATGTGTGGCTTGCATGATTTCACGATAGGCGCCATCACGACCGGGTATTTGGAGTCGTGACAAGTTGGTATCAGAGCCCTAGGTTAAATAGGTCTCGCCAGTCATGAGCAGGTTTAGTAGAGTCTTGCAGATCGGTACGGAGACGTCTGTAGTTATCTTCGAAAGGCTACATAACCTTTAGGAAAAATCTCACATTCTTGAATTTTGTTGGATATTCTGAAGTGGAAGTGGGAGCGGATCACCATGTCACCAAATTACAAGAAAAAGAACGCAGGTAGATGGTCAACCATGCACATATAGAGTCCAGTAAATAGAGCACAGGTATTCATACACAAATATAAGAGCATAGCAAAACAGTAACTACTTCAGATTCAGATAGACAGCTCAATAGAAATATCAAAAACATCTAATTTTAAATCTGAAAATGAAAACCCTGATGGTGGAGGAATTCCAAATGCTTTCATCTCACCTAATAAATTTTTTCCTTCTTATTTGGTCGGCCATCACAAGTCAAGCCCAATGGAAGTTGTATGTCATTTTTCGATGATGGCAACTTGTTTTTTGTTACTGGCTTAGACTCTTACCGGTGGTTTTAAAATCATTGATTAGTTATCGCTATAAATTAAATAAAAATAGAGCTCGAGAATTAACAATAAGATCAATTTTTTCTCCTACTTTTCTTGTTAACAACAACAACAACAACAACAACAACAACAACAACAAAATACCAACTATTATCCCACGCGGTAGGATCTGGTGAGGATAGTGTGTACGCAGACCTTACCCTTACCTTGTGAGAATGGAGAGACTGTTTCCGATAGCCCCTTGGCTCAAGATAACTTACACACCACATTAATAAAAATATAGATAAGAAATGACAATATCAAAAAGCCATATAAAAGCAGAATAAAAATAACAAGACAATAAAGTGATCAATAATTAAAAAAAATAATGGTTAGTCATAAAAACCTACTACCAACAGAAAGTGAGACTGTGTGCCAATACTACTGTTATGAACATTCTAGACTACCTACTCTACTGCCCTAATCCTCGACCTCCATACCTTCCTATCAAGGGTCATGTCCTCGGTCAGGTGAAACTGCGCCATGTCTTGCCTAATCACCTTTCCCCACCTATTCTTTGGCCTACCTGTGAATACCTAATTTTTGCACTATTTTAACATCTCCTACATTCATTAGTGTTTTGTTATTTTAATTGTTTTTCTCAATTTTTGTGTCTTTAATTTCATATTTCCTCTCATAAAAATACCAAAAAACATTTAGTTCTTTCTTCATTGGTGCATTTTAGGAATTAACTAACTATTCAGTTGGTGAATTAATCTAGTTAATTGATCATTTGAATAAGTAATTTAATTAATTAATTAATTTATTTGTGTAAATTTAGTTTAATAAGTAGGATTAAGAGAATTAGGCCAAAATTGAAATGATTTAAGTGGTCAAAAGTGCAATGGCTAATCCATAAAAAAGCCGCCAGTAGATCACGAAAAGACGTAGTTTAGTGCCTAAACTACATCGTTTATATAAGTAAATCTTAGATCCAATCTGAGCCCTCATTTCTCTTCCATCCAACAGCCCTAAATCAATATCATCTAGGTTTATAAGCTAGGAAATCAACCTCTTTTTGCCTCATTTTCATATAACACAAACCCTAGCATCCCCTCTTTTCTCCCACTCATCCACTCATCCTTTGCCTCCGCCGCCCCTCTCCACGCCGGCACCACCACCTGCCGCCGTCCGAAAAGCCCCAAAACTTCACCCAACCTCCCTCTTTTGACCCTCTACCTGAATCCAAATCCCATATCTCTCAAATTCCTCTCAATCCTCTCAATTCTACCCTGAAATCGAACCCTAGCCGCCACCTTTTTTCCCGAATTCAAAGAACTCCGGCCATCCCTACACTTTAATTCTTTAATCACAGGATAGATATCTTAAAGATCTATCAATCCCCCTTGGTTTCACGGCCAAACTCTAGCGATCGGAATTCCGGCGACCGTCACTGCCATACCACCATTACTACTTGAAATTGCCTTCTTTTTTAGCCATTAAGCTTGAGACGTTGTGCGCTCTTCAATACGTTGGCTAATTTTTGTTACATCGATTGGAGATGGCACAACATCCCAAGTTTGGCGGCTGCCCGTTTGTTATTCCAGCAAGCCAATTGATTCTCCAAGACTCGCGTATTCGGTAACCCGGTCTCCTTTTTTCTTTTTCTGATTTGTTTTTTGATTTTTTAAGTTGTATCGGGTTTAAGGCTTAATTTTTTATTCATGTTTCTGTTAGTTATGTGTAACTGAATGATGATCATATAAGTTTTGAATTACCTATTAGTTCATAACTTTGAATCATATTTTAGCTTAGGTTTTGTTGGATTCTATTTTTCACAATAATTGTGATTGTAGTCGTTCACAATTTTAGTTTACTTGAATCAATTTATACCAATCTAGTTTGTTTGTGTGTTGCTTTATCAATCCATAGTTGGTTGAGTTTGAAGGTTAGAATTTGAATCCAGTCATATATTGATGAAAATGTGAGGTAGTGTAGGAACACTTGAGAGTAAAGTACATGTTTGGTTTGTTTACTGTTTTGGAGTTGTTAGGAGTACATGTACCCCCTTGTTTGACTGCAGATTTGTTAGAAAGGACTGTCCTTTCCCCCTCTCTTTAGACAGAATTTTAGCTAACTTAAACCTAACTTTAAATCCTTCTACTACTATAACAGAGGTCTTTTTCTTCATTCTTAAGGGGGGCCATCAGGAAAAAAAAACAATTGAAAGGAAGAATTTCAGCAATTATTTTTCCTCTTGGAAATAATTTAGAAGTGTCTTTAGGTTCTCTTTTTGGATTATCTTCAAGTCTTTTCTTTTAAAGAGTTTCTGGGTTCAAGTGTTTTGAGTTTTCTGTTGTTTGTTGTGGTTGGCTGCTTGTTGCTGATTTACCATAGTCGAGTTTCTAAAGTTTTGTGCAACTTTGAGTTCACCATTGCTGCTTTTGCTTTGAATCTGCAATCTAGGTATATCCTTAACCTTGTAATGTAGAAACTTTATTGTAATGAATCATATGATGCAAATTTTTGGTCAAGTAAGTGAAGCATGAAGTTTAGAGTTTATTTTAGTATTTCGGTCTCTTTTAACATCTATCTCATGTTTACAAATATTTGATTTGTCCATTGTGTTAGGATGGTATATTTATGTGTACATTTGTTTCGGATTTTGAAGATTGTAGTATTCCAGTTGGTATAGTAATTGCTCCACAAGACTCTTTTCCCTGAAAGTTCTCACTAAAAGTATATTATTGCATAAAAAATAAAAGTGGACTTCTATTCTCAAGGATCCTTGTCTTTACTTTCTTTTCCATTTACTTCATATGCTTAAGCCATTCAAAAAGATTTAAGTTCTAAGATAATTTGTTGAGTGTTTAGATTAAGAAAAAATAATAAATAAATTCTCATGTTATGTCAAAGAGTTTGTGGTTATTTTATTTCTACTCATAATGTTTGAGTTCGAAGGAAAGTTCACCATGATGGTCATCAACTGGGTCTAGCTTTAACTAGAAGATATTTATGAAATATCTCGCCATGGTTTTGTTGATAGCATTAGTTAACTCATGACATTTTATTTTAAACTTTGTATTACTTAAAGTATAAAAAAAGAAGAAGAGGTGACGATAAGAAATTATTTTGTTGTACTTTTGGAATGAAAATGGGGTTTAAAGTGTTACACTAGGCAACTAGTAGGCGCGATTTAACTTTTTCATTCACGGAATCACTTGCGTAGCGTGATGTTTAACATTTAATAAATTAATTCAATAATCCCATACCATTATCTAATTAATTTTAGTTAATTTTTAATTTAATTAACCTTTTGCTAAAATTGCGGATTCGCTTGCGTAGCGCGATAATTGACTTTAAATTATCTTCAAAATTAATTTTCTCTAATGTAGTAATTTCTCAAAAGTACTACAAATAATTGATTGTAATGATATCGAATTTTCTTGTGAGGCGCAATTATAAGTTATTTAATTTTGTTTTCGATCACGTATACGCTTGCGTAGCGTGGTCATGACAAACAATATTATCCCATTTTTTTTTTATAATTCTAATAATCAAGAAATAAAAGTCCATAGGTAAAATATTGAAAAGTTAAATAAAAATACTGTTTGTCCAAAATTAATTCAAGCTAAGTTGTAGTCAATAAAGTTATCGTGCTAAAACCATGGGATTCAGGGAGTGCCTCACACCTTCTTCCCGATCAATAGAATTCCTTACCTAGTCTCCTATTTTTGCAGACCAATAAAAATAGAGTCAAACCTTCTTTGGACTAGGGATTCAAATAAAATGTGACTTGGAACACCAAAACTCAATTCCAAGTGGCCACTCTGTAAATAAAATAATCCCTATTCAAATTTTTCACTTTGATTGGAAAAACTCTTTAACCCACAAAATCCACAATAACACATATCTTTTGGGGGTAGAAAAGGAGTGTGATAGCTCTGGTGACTCCGCTGGGGAAACCAGAATTTGAGCTTGTACATGTTGACTTTTTATTTGGATTTATTAATTTTGTATATATTGTGATTTATCTGTGCCTAATGTGCTACCTGTCCACTTTTTACCGCTTTGATATTGTTGAATTGTACATATAAACTGTCTTGTCACGCACTCCCTCTGAGTTTTCTTGAAATTAAAAGTTGGTCATTTGCTTGACATAGCCCGCTTTCTTTGAGATAGCTGAGGTGCTTGACACCAGGTGAAAGATTTTAGTCAAACATGTTTTAGGCGGGGAGCACCACCAGCTAAGCCGGAAAGCAATGCTATCGGTAAGCTGACCCTCCTCGGCTCGAGTTGTCTGCTCGAGTAAGCCAGTCTAGATACCTTCTCCAATAGGATTTAAACCTAGAAGAACAAACCTCAGGCCGGATATTTCTAGTAGGTTCGCTTTATTTGCATCACATGCATTTGACTTAGCGAACCTCGGCACAGGGGCCGAGTCCGTATAAGACAGGTATCCTCTTTGAGACCATCATGTTTACTTATGTGTGACTTTCTACATCATTTGCAAGGCTTGCTTTCGTTGTTGACCGACTTTAGAAAATTAGTTGAGCGGAATTATAAAAAGAAAAAAAATCATTCTCCTAATTTAGTACAAATAATAATTTTTTTACTAAGATTTTTTTAGTAGTTTGGAGTGAGGTGTAAAGATTAATTTTCATAAAAATTAAAAGAGAAAAATATCCGATTTCACCGAACTACGCGGGTTTGATTCTCACCGGATGTGAGATACGTAGGCAACCTTTATCGGGCCCGGCCCCCAATTTTAAAAAATCCATAAATATTTTCCTTTAGTCTTTGATACATCAAATCCATATTTTATAAAAAAACTAAAACAAAATAAAATCATTTCAAATTACAAATATTTTTGTTCTCCTTCGGAAGTTTTTTCTTTTGGAAAATAAAAGAAAACCAGAATCCAAAAATATTTTCGGAAATTCAAAGGCAAAAGTTAAAAATTCAAAAAAAAAATCTTTCTTTTTAGAAGTCTTTTTTTCGAAGATTCCAAAATAAAAAAATTAAAAAATCGAAATCCAGAAAAAGAATTTTTTTTTAAAAAGTCTTTCTTTCAGCAATCCCCCCCAAAAAAAAATCAGAAAATATTTTACCTTAAATCTATCTTTGAGACATCAAATACATGAATTTCAAAATAAAGATAAAAATAAATTGAATTGCAAAATATTTTCATTCTTCTTCAAAAGTTTTTCTTTCGAAAAAAGTAAAAAGAAAATTCAGAATCCAAAGATTTTTTTCATTCAACGCAAATTCAAAACCCCAAAAATATTTTCTTAGAAGTCTTACTTTCGAAAAACCCAAAAAAAAAAATATTCTTTTTTCTTTAGAAGTCTTTCTTCCAACAATTTCCACAAAAAAAAAATTCAAAAATATTTTTCCGTGATAGGAGCTTTCATTGTCTATGTATATGAGTAAAAAAAAAGAAGAGTTAGTTTATTTATTTATTCTTGATTCCCTTAAACTACGTAATGATTTGATTCATGCGGCGACATGATACATAGGCAATCCCTAAAGGTTCGATCGAAATATTTTTCAACGGCTCTAAAATAAGGCGAGGTAAAAATAAAAGCGAAGAAAAGATAGGAATAAATAAGGGCGTTAATAAGCATCGACCCTATAAGCCGGAATGAAACACGAAACCTTTCAAAAGCATGTTAGAGACGGTGATAATGTTAGGAGCATATCATGTTTACGTGTGATTCATATTTGTGAAATACTTTACCCTAACACATTTGTTGTCTTTTATATAGTAAGCTTAATGTGGTCGGTTTGTGGTGAAACTGGCAATGCATCATTACTTTACCATATCTAAGGGGAAGGTAGCGATGGCTAATAATGATGAAATCGAGTTGGTCAGTAACGATCCTCAGGGTCAATTGGTTGAGCAAGAGTCGGAGAAGGTAAGATTGAAGCATCAACTGGCTGATGTGTATCAGGCTTGAGTCTCTGGTCAGCCTCCGCCTTAGGGTCCCTCCGAGAGAACTTCCACAATACCCCTGGCTATCCAATCACCGCTCCCTGCAACAAGCGATCACATTCTACCTCTGGGGTATGTGCCAAACTACAGCTTCCTTGCCGCCCCTGGTACCTCCAATGTGCGACCTCCTGCCGCACCGGTTAGGTACAACCCTCTCACCATGTATGGCGCACCAGCACATACAATCCCCGCCCCAAATCCTGTGACAAGGACAAACATCGAGCCACTATCTCATGCTTATGATGGCCAATACTACTCTCCAGATATGGCTTTTAAGGGTTCGGCTCCACACAATCAGACCCCACAGTATGAGTTACCTGTAGAAAATGAAAAGGTTGTAAAGACATCAGAGCTAGATGAGATGGTCAGGAAAATGAAAAGTCTTGAGTAGAACATAAAGAACATACAAGGACTAACTGGTCACAAAAATGTCTCATTCAGTGATTTGTGCATGTTTCCTCACATCCATTTACCCCCAGGGTTCAAGACAACAAAATTTCAGAAATATGATAGACACGGCGACCCTATCACCCACTTGAAAAGGTATTGTAACCAGCTGAGGGGTGCAGGAGGAAAAGAAGAGTTGCTGGAGGCTTATTTTGGGGAGTCTGGTGGGGGTAGCCTCTGAATGGTTCATTGACCAAGATATCTCTCGCTGGCATGTTTGGGACGACATAGCCCAGACCTTCATCAAACAATTTCAGTACATCATTGATATTGCGCCAGATCACAATTCCCTGTCCAATATGAAGAAAAAGCCGACTGAAAGCTTCAGGAAGTATGTCGTTAGGTGGAGAGAGAAAACATCTAGAGTTAAACCACCCATGGATGACCATGAGTTAATCACTGTCTTTCTTCAGGCTCAGAATCCTGATTATTTTCAAAATATAATGGCCGTAATAGGCAGACCTTTTGCTGATGCAATCAAGATAGGAGAAATGGTCGAGAATGGCCTCAATACTGGACAAATTATAAGTCAAGCGGCTCTCAAAGCAGCCACCATAGAAATCCATAATAGGCCGAACAACCGTGTTAACCAAAAGAAGAAAGATGAGGAGTCCATGATGGCATCACGGACAAAAAGAGTCCAAAAGGGAGCATCTTAACCCCTGGATCCACGATACTCACTTTTACACAGTATGCAACTCAGTCTTATGCCAAACCATCCAATCACCAACATATGCGGGCCCCAACATTAACATACCTTCATCCGCGACATCAGAACTCTCAATCACTCTACAGCACTCGTCCAAAACAAGAGTATGAAAGGGAGCATAGGCAGAGGGGAAATTTCACGCCAATCGTAGAATCCTACACAAGTTTGTTTGAAAGTTTGAAACGTTGTGGCATGCAAAAGGTTTTAACCCTGTTGTACAATGCGTGTACCATTCTAATGTCCAGGGCATAGCATTGAGGATTGTCAGGCTTTGGAAAAAGGAAATAGAAATGATAATTCAAGAAGGGATGCTCGTGGTCCAAGATAATGGCACCCTAAACGTCATGAAAAAGCACACAATGTTCAGATGATTTACAATGATAAAGAATAGGGGGACGGTTTGGTGAAAAATGTCAAGAACATGTCCACTGAATGGAAGGCAATCAAAATTGTTGAAGGTCCTGTTTGATGCTGGTGTGCAAATTCGTAGCTAAGACATTGAGCTTAATAATTGGAAAGTCACTCCCTTCCTTGCCGGGAAGGAGTCTTGGTAACTTATTTTGTCATAGTTTCTATCATCCAGATTATTTCGAGGTTGTGATCCAGATGCTATTTGTTTGTCCTGTCATCAAACCTATCTATCCTTTAATCAATGAAATACAACTTTTTTTCTCTTCTTTATGTCATTTTATTCTTTATATACATACATATATATATATATATATATATATATATATATATATATATATATATATATATATATATATATATATATATATCTTTTCACGCCAATTTTAGTGACACGACATGCATGCGGAGTTTACGGCTAGATTTTAGAAAGCTTGTCCAATCTTGAATTGAATTGAGGAAAAACACGTGGAGGACAAGTAAGAGGTTGAAAAACTTTGATGATAATCCCGTGTCAAGATCACATGGAACCAAAACAATCATATTCATAGAGGTTAAAGTTGTTTATCCCAAACCTATCATGAATTACTGGCATATGGATAATTAAAAGTTTTGAAGTTTGGTTGGACTAATCAGTGAAAGGGTTTTGGCCACGGCCTGACATAATCTAATCATATCAGGGAAGATGACCTGAATCTCCAAAGAAGGTGCATTCCAGGGAATTTAAAATGAATTAGCTGGTACTGAAGTACATCATTTCACATCAAAGTAAAACCAAGAAGACAGTCATGTCCATCAATACCGAACCTGAGAACAAATAGTATGCTTGGAATTCTTGAGCTGGGAGGCTATTTTTCTTCTACCCAAATACTTTATATCATTCATTACCCCTTTTTGATCCTGTTTTATTTTTCTTCGACCCTCCTCTTTTGAAATCAAGTATAAAAAATAAAAAAAACAAAGAATCGAAGACCCATGCCACTATAAAATAGGAGCTAGGATAATTTGATTATAAAAAAATAAGATAAGAGAAGTGAAGGAAAAGAGAAAGAATGATGAAAAAAAAGAAGAAAATAAAAACAACAACGAAATCTTTCGTGTTAGTTTGAACTACGTTTGACTTGATTCCTTTAAAGGATACGTAG
The DNA here is from genome assembly GCA_005239525.1 of Nicotiana knightiana. NCBI lineage: Eukaryota > Viridiplantae > Streptophyta > Magnoliopsida > Solanales > Solanaceae > Nicotiana > Nicotiana knightiana. The sequence goes on from ML406248.1 coordinate 20,286, forward strand.
GCAGCTCTACACTAGGGTTCAGTCTAGCCAACTCAAAAATAAAAATTACCTAGTATTTGAAACTGGGGAAGAATTTTTTTATATTGTGTTTTTATGAAGAGCCGATTCCAAGAGTTGTAAATTTACAACCCTATCATCTTGAGTCTATTTTGAGCCTTAATGTGACCCTTTCTTTCTAACCCTCTACAAAAGCCTTCCAAATAAATACCTTCCAATTAGTCTTTTAGAATGCCAGGGGAAGCACACAATAAGCAACAATTTTCACATGACATAGAACAATGTCAAGTTGCTAGCACAAAAAAAAAGATAATGAATGAAAATGAGAGAGTCTTATTGGTGAAAACCCTCATGGGCACTGTAAGGAGATGGTAAGTAGAGATAAATAAATGAGAGAGGCTGGTTGATGAAAACCTTTCGGGGCACTGCTGGTCGAAGGTAAGATGTGATTTGATGCAAATTATTGGCACAAAGAAGCCAACTTCAAAGACGAAAATAACAACAAGAAGAAAGGGTGGATTGATTGGATAAATTCGGCCGCTCAATCCAAAATGCATGTTATGATCATTAGCGTTGGCTGCCACATTCAAAAGATTCCCTTATTTCTTTCTTTTCCCCTAAAGTAGCATTTTTAGTTAAATACTATTCCTTCTCACTTTTACATTGCGTCATTGTGTCCATTTGCATTATTATTTTGAGCTAGTCTTTGTTAAAACAAACAAGAAATGATTTCAAAATGTGTTACCAGCTTTCTAACTGTCTATCCTAGCACCAAAGAGGACATACCCAGGGAGCAACATGCACAATAAGTTGTTGAAGTTAAACAAGATCCGAGGGTTCATGCAAACGGAAGTTCAAAAGAGAAAACTTTTCTTGTCTATTTGCTTAGAAATCCAACAAAAAGAGGGCCACAAAATTGGTCACAATTTCCCGGAAGTGCAAAACAAATGATGTGGGGCATACACGACATTTACAAGGCACAAATACAACTGTGACTTCCTCTTATAAGTCGAACAAAATGTTTCAAAGAATTCAAAAAGGTCGCTAAGAAAGAATTGATTCATAGGTAAAGTTGATAGCACCACATACATAAACTGATACCGGGCATAAGATAATCAAAATTTATTTTTTTTTAAAAAAAATAATTCCAAAAGGTGTGTGACATCCGGGTACCAAACAGTCGGGGGAAACAATAGAAAGCCAAGGTCTCCAGAAAGTAATACAGATTATCTGAGCAACTCAGTACCGCACTGAAAGAATCAGTTTCTTCTTCAGAAGGTCGCCACGAATTCATACTACTCAAGGAATCAAGGCCACAAATCGACCACCACTTTGAAACTCACAAATCTTTCTTTGTTTGAAGCAGGAAACAAAGTAGTTTAGAAATGAAGTTCTTAGAGGACGAATGTCACCAAAGGTAAGTTCTTCAAAGTCTCTGCTTTTTCTTTCTAGGCCTGCCCATAAATACATCATCGGCCACTTCATTTTCCAGCATAAGGTACACCAGTCCTTAGTTGAGATTCCATTTTTATATAGGGCACACCACTCCCTAGTAGCATGTTCAGTATAGGGTACACCAATCCCTAGCTGTATTTTCCAATATAAGGTACAACAATCTTTAGTTAGGTTCCATTTTCATACAAGATATCTTATCCCCTAGTTACTTTCTCTCTAAGTGATTCAAGGCGCCAACCCTTGGTTAGCGATACAGGGTGCCAACCCCTGGTCATATTCTATCTCAGTAATACAGGGTGTCAACCCCTGGTTACATTCCTTCTCATTGATACAGGGCGCCAACCCCTGATTATATTCATTTTTAGTGATACAAGGCGCCAACCCCTAGTCACATTCTTTCTCTTTGATACAGGGCACCAACCCCTGGTTATATTCTTTCTCAGTGATACAGGGCGCCAACCCCTGGTTACATTCCCTCCAAACCTTTCAACCTCATTACACACTTTCTAGTTTGAGCCATTCTAATAGGAGACTCACTTCCTAATATGAACTATTAATCCTAAGAGACGCACTTCCTAGTCCAAACCCTTCAATTTTATTCGTAAGAGACGCACTTCCTAGTGTGAGTCATTCTAATAGGGGACACACTTCCTAATCTAAACCATCAAATCCTAGGAGACACACTTCCTAGTCCAAACCTTTCAACCTCAATCGTAGAAGATGCACTTCCTAGTTTGAGTCATTCCAATAGGAGACGCACTTCCTAAGAGGAACCCTTAATCCTAGGAAAAGCACTTCCTAGTCCAAGCCCTTCAACCTCACTCGTAGGAGACACACTTCCTAGTTTGAGTCATTCCATTGGGAGACGCACTTCCTGATCTGAACCATCAAACCCTAGGAGGCACTTCCTAGTACAAACCTTTCAACCTCATTCATAGGAGATGCACTTCCTAGTTGGAGTCATTCCAATAAGAGACGCACTTCCTAACCGGAACCATTAATCCTAGGAAACACATTTCCTAGTCCAATCCCTTCAACATCACTCGTAGGAGACGCACTTCCTAGTTTGAGTCATCCCAATGGGAGACGCACTTCCAATCTGAACCATCAATCCTAGGAGACGCACTTCCTAGTCCAAGAATTTCAACCTCACTCATAGGAGACACACTTCCAACTCTGAACCACCAATCCTAGGAGATGCACTTCCTAGTCCAAGACTTTCAATCTCATTCATGGAAGACACACTTCCTAGTTTGAGCCATTCTAATAGGAGACGCACTTCGTAATATGAACCATTAATCCTAGGAGACGCACTTCCTAGTCCAAACCCTTCAACCACATTCGTAGGATACGCACTTACTAGTTTGAGTCATTCTAATAGGAGACGCACTTCCTAATCAGAACCATTGATCCTAGGAGACGTATTTCCTAGTCCAAAATTTTCAACCTCACTCGTAGGAGACATACTTCCTAGTTTGAGTTATTCCAGTAGGAGTCGCACTTCCTACTCTGAACCACCAATCCTAGGAGGCTCACTTCCTAGTACAAGGCTTTCAACCTCACTCGTAGGAGACACACTTCCTAGTTTGAGTTATTCCAACAAGAGACGCACTTCCTAATCAGAACTATCTATCCTATGAGATGCACTTCCTAGTCCAAGCCTTTCAACCTCAATCATTGGAGATGCATTTCCTAGTTTGAGTTATTCCAATGGGAGACGCACTTCTTAATCAGAACCATTGATCCGAGGAGACGCACTTCCTAGTCCAAGTCTTTCAACCTCACTCGTAGGAGATGCACTTCCTAGTTTGAGTTATTCCAGTAGGAGACATACTTCTTACTATGAAACATCAATCCTAGGAGACGCACTTCCTAGTCCAAGACTTTCAACCTCACTTATAGGAGACGCACTTCCTAGTTTGAGTTATTCCAATAGGAGACACACTTCCTAATCAGAACTATCAGTCCTAGGAGACGCACTTCCTAGTTTGAGTTATTCCAATGGGAGACGCACTTCCCAATTTGAACCATCAATCCTAGGATATAAACTTCCTAGTCCAAGCCTTTCAACCTCACTCGCAGGAGATACACTTCCTAGTTTAAGTCACTCCAAAAGAATATGCACTTCCCACTCTGAACCATCAATCCCAGGAGACGCACTTCCTAGTCCAAGTCTTTCATCCTCACTCGTAGGAGACGAACTTCCTAGATTGAGTCAACCCTATTCATTCTAATAGGAGACGCACTTCCTAATATGAATCATTAATTCTAGGAGACGCAATTCCTAGTTCGAGTCCTTGAATTTCACAGTCATAACAATGCTACCCATGGGAAATGCACCTCATAGTCTAAGTTTTATCATTTCTACTTCTAAGAGAAGCACACTCGATTTGGAGTCTCCAATATCTTGCACCTTTCAACTAAAACAAGCTGATCTGCAGCTTTACCCAATAACTCAGAAAATTTTCTCAGCGCCAAACTGGGGCAGAAAATTTTGTTTGTTTTGTTCGTCTTTGATGGATTTACAGGACCCACCGTAGAGCACAAGTTGTAACGATCAAAGCTTACACTTTCAGTTATCATCAGAAGGAAGAAGTCCTTCGATCACAGGATAGTTGGAGTTAACTTTGATAATGTGTCAGCAACCCAGCTTCTCAAGATTCATCTTCTAAATTCCAGATGAGGAAAGCAAGCAATTGAGATTGGGTCATAATCTTTTCTTCAAATAGCATCAAGATCAAATCTAAGGTCAACACAAGAAACCAGGTCAAGAATCAAGATTTGACTCCAGAAGGCACACATATAGAAATTTTGTAACTCCTAGTTTGCAAACATCTGTAGTTCTCTTCTCATTTTCTTTTGATGTAAGCAACAAGTAACAGTAACATCAACAACAACAACAACAGTCTTAACTCCAGTGTCTGGTAGTCCCAGCAACCAAATTTTCTCAGAACTACACTGACCTGGTTCCCCTAAACAAGGATATGTAGGCAGCCTCGGAAGCAAGTTTTGGTCACCCTTTTCACAAAAACTTCTTCCATTGGAGTGATATGTGAGCAAAAATTAGCCATGGCATTCACTTTTCTTTGCACGAAAACTCTTCATGTTCTCGAGCAAAGAGGGGCAGCTGTGAATACCTAATTTTTGCACTATTTTAACATCTCCCACATTCATTAGTGTTTTGTTATTTTAATTATTTTTCTCAATCTTTGTGTCTTTAATTTCATATTTCCTATCATAAAAATACCAAAAAAAAAATTAGTTCTTTCTTCAATTTTGCATTTTAGGAATTAACTAACTATTCAGTTGGTGAATTAATCTAGTTAATTGATCATTTGAATAAGTTATTTAATTAACTAATTAATTTGTGTAAATTTAGTTTAATAAGTAGGATTAAGAGAATTAGGCCAAAATTGAAATAATTTAAGTGGCCAAAAGTGCAATGGCTAATCCACAAAGGGGCTGCCAGTAGATCACGAAAGGATGTAGTTTAGTGCCTAAACTACGTCGTTTTGATAAGTAAATTTTAGATCCAATTTGAACCCTCATTTCTCTTCCATACAACTGCCCTAAATAAATATCATCTAGGTTTATAAGCTAGGAAATCAACCCCTTTTTGCCTCATTTTCATATAACACAAACCCTAGCAGTCCCTCTTCTCTCCCACTCCTCCATTATCAACTCCGCCCCTCTCCACGGCGGCACTGTTGCGCCCTTTTTTTTCTCGCGAAATCGGGTTTCAACATTTCTAGTACAACTCCTTCTTTTTGGGATTGGGTAAGGGATTGGAAGAGATGCCACCTAACGGATTAAGGTGCATTAGGGCACCTAAAGCAATTAACTCATAAACCAGTTTGTATCACCAGATATCGGGTAAGGGCTCAAATTACCTCGGGGGTAAGGTGTTAGGCATCCCTCGAGGTCCACAACGGTGGATCGCGTCCGAACTTTAATTAAGCGAATTAGTCTAAAAGGGGAGGAAAATAATTTGGACAATACAAGTTACTATAAACGGGATTAAGGGGGGGAGGGGGGACGGGGGGGCTAGGTTTTTTAGCATGGTTTCTACGAGTTTATTATAGACCTATAACATGGTTTCTAAGTGAACTACTGATTTTAACTCATAAAGACATGTTTTTATTCCTTTTCAGTCCTATAGGCATGCTTGCTAATTGCAGAATTGATTTAAAGCCTATAGGCATGATTTCTAAGTTGAGACTGATCTTTAAACTCCTATAGACAATATTTCTATGTTTGAAAACTGATTTAACCCTATAGGCATGATATCTATTAGTTTAAGTCCTATCGGCATGATTTCTAAGGTTGAACTGATCTTTAAACTCCTATAGACAGGATTTCTAAGTTTGAAAACTGATTTCACTCTATAGGCATGATATCTATTAGTTAAATCCTATATGCATGATTTCTAAGTTTGAACTGATCTTTACTTCCTATAGGCGTAGTATCTATTAATCGTATTTAGGCAGAATTTTAAGCAGATTGCCAGAAAAGGTTATTATTTCAAACAAACAGAATCTTGTAGACATGGTCACTAATGCACGTTGGGGTTTAAAAAATGTGTGGATCCTAGGACATGATTTCTAATGAAGAATTAACGAAAAGGCCTATAAACAGGATCTCTAATATGCGAGTGTAAAAGTACAGAACTAAGCACTCAAGAAATTCCTATAGGCAGGATCTCTAAACAAGTAGTAGTAATCACATGACTTGGTCAACACAATTAAACCCATAGACAAGATTTCTACCCGAGTTTAACAAAAATAGGAGGAAACCCCCCAGCTTTCACTAACAAACCCCAAATCTGTTATTACAAAAATTATTACAACCTAGAATGAATAAATTACATAATAGTATCCATTACATTATAGGGAGCCTTCATAGGCCCAATATAAACCTGGGAACCAGGCCTTCCAACATAACAACTTTGAAGTATAGTAATGATCTATCCATGGCAAATTAAAAATCAGGCGTCCGGTGTGTCAAAGTTCCCAAGGGCCTCAGGGACCCCGGGCAATGCTCACACCAGAACCACATTCAGAAGGTAACTCATACAAGATTGGAGAACCAGCCCCAATGTGTTAGAGTTCAAAGGAGTCTCAAGGACCCTAGGCACTGATCACACTGGGTGTGGTTGAGAACCTAAATGACTAAGAGTAGGGGTTTTAAAACTAGTATATAAAGGAAAAGGGGAAAATTTCAAAATAGTTCAATTTTAGAAGAATAAAAGTTCAGAACACAGTGTTGCTGGCAGAACTGCACCAAGAAGAAAACAAGGTTCATGTTCAGCACATAGTTCAATCAAGTTGTCATCTGATTAAGCTAAGTATTTCATGCTAGTATTTAAAACAGTCATGGCTAAAACACAGAAGCAATTAGGCAAAAACATTTGAATTAAATAGACAAGTCATATGAGTTAACAACAAACAGGTGATCACATGTTTACAGTACCTTGCAAGAAAACAGACTAAACCTTAATCTTAGGAGATGATTAATATTATTTGAAATAACTTATTCTTAGGTTAAAAATATCATCAAATTGTCATAGAAAGGGCAGAATCATGCTAAGCAATTGAAACATGCTAGTCAAACAAAGCATAGAGAATGGAATTGCAAAGGTTAGGGCATACCAGTTGAGAAGAAAACAAATAAAGGTGAAATAGCAGTGAAATTCCAGAATAACTTGGCCTTGGCTTTCAGTTGGCCAAATAATAACCACTTAGTACAGAAATCAGAACAAGAGAGAACAAAGAGAACTTAGGTTTTTGTGAGAATAGCAGGATTCGAGTCTTTCTAAAGGGAATGAGGAAGGGGGTTTTATAGTATTGAATCAAGCAGACAAATAAGGTAATGAGTCACTCTTGCACTAATTAAGGAATCAATTTGAGTCGGAGCAAAATAATTTAACAAAATACAGCAGCATAAAATTAGGCTAGTAATACTTAATTTAGGGAATCGATCAGTAATCAAGTACCGGATCAAATAAGGTATGAAATAAGGCTAAGGGGTAAATCAAACACATAAGGGAATACAAGTACTATACAAAAGGAAAGACTGGTTTTGAAACCCTAATTTCGGGGTAGGTAAAAAATTAGCGATTAACGCCAGAGTTAAATACAAAAAGGCAAAAAAAGTAAAAGAAAAAATTAAATAATCGGAACCCTAAGAAAATAGGCATAAATACAAAGACATATAGATGAAACTAATTAAAGAAAGTAAAATCGGTCAATAAAGGAAAACCATTAAAGGTTGAATCATTTTTGGCAAAATCTGTTAAAATCAAAACCCCAACTCTATGGTAGACAAGATCGATCAGAAATAATAATAGAAAAAGACTATGATATATAAGGATAGAGGTACCGAAATTTTAGAGGAGAAATACCAAAGCAAGCATAAAAATCGTTTTAGATCTTGAAGGATCTGAACCCTAAGTTTAGGGTAAGTAACAGATTCAACCAAAAATAGCCAGATCCAGTAAATTAAAGGGAACCAGAATGAACCAAAAATCTGATTTGAACCAGAGATTCAAAACCCTAACTGGAAGATACGAAAAATATTCGTACTTACAGGTATTGGGATGAACATAGACGGGAATAATAGAAATATAAGAGATTCTGGACCAGATCTAGTTCGAGTCTCTTGAGATACACTTGCCTTTTGAGACAAATAAGTCAAGTAACATCAAAGACGGGTAGTAAGTAAGGATGTAAGGCTCGATAAGGCAAGGAATCAGAGAATGATTCCATTTATGGTAGGAGAAATGGTGACAGTGGGGCTAGGGTTTGAGGGGGTGAGAGATACGAGGAGAGGATCAGAAGAAGGTGGGTGGGGAAAAATGAATTATGGTTTGGGGTAATCAGTACTATTAGAGGGGTGATTGATTGGGGGCCGTTGATCTTCTGAGATCAACGGCCAGGATTAGAGTTTTAGGCGGGCGGGTTTCAATTTGGACGGGTATGGGTTTGGGGTAACTGGGTTAGGGTAATGGGTATTGGGATGGGTAGGTCCGAAAAAATTCATTAAAAGATGCTATATTTTAATACCCACTTAAATTAATAAAATAATTAATGAATGATAAAAAATATTATTTGTATATGAAAATAATTTAAAATAATTACTTAATATTATAAAAAATATAAAAATTTATTTTCCGTGTAAATGAAGTAATTATGCATATATGTGCTATTATTGCAAAATTATTACAATTATAGCCTAAAGGTACAAATATAATTAGGCATTAAATGATTAGAGCTTAATATAAATATAAATGATAAAATTAAATAATAAATTATTATAAAATCATTTGTGATGCAATTAGTAATTATTTAGATAATAAAATGATGGAATAAATTGATTAAAAATCCTTTAAAATTACGGAAAGTTATGGAAAAATACGGGTTGATGCTCATGCACTATTTTGAAGGTATATATGTATTTTTTGAAATATATATGAAAAAAATTGGCTATCAACTGCTGCCCCTCTTTACCCGGGAAGGATTAAAGAGTTTTCGGGTAAAGATATGATGGCCAGTTTTGACCGAATAGAGCGATTTGAGAGATATAGGCCGCACTCTGGTCCCCGAGCTGCCTACATATCCCTATTTTTATAGTCCGTATGTAGTTCTGGATCCACCGGTGGAATAAACCAATCGGGTTGTCACAAGGACGGACACAAGGCTTCGAATAGGTGAAACGGTTATAGTGAGCAGTCGGGTTTGAAATAATTTGAAGGAACTGGAGCGGGATTGCTCCTGTTGGGATAACAGTTACTCACTGGGTTACCTGCAAATCAAAAGATGTACTGCAAGAATATACGTATAAATTTGCGTAAATTTAGACATGATGCAAATTCCCTTCAGACCATGAAAACTGTCTTTGGACGATTGAAGATGACGTCCTTAAACCATGATGTCCCAGGCCATGAATTGTGCAGTAAGGAATTTGCAGGCCATGAAATTATGTTCTCGGGCCATGAAAATGGTGCCTCCGAACCATGACTCCTTTGAATAATGATGTGTAAGTTTGAGAGATCCTCAGGCCATGGCATGACGTCTTCCGGCTATGAGGATGGTGCCTTCAGACTATGACGCCTTCGGACAAGTTGGATATATTCAGCCTATGAGGTGCGGAGACATGATGCTAGAGGCAAAAAGGCAGAGCTTAGTCTTGTGTGAAGTTAAGGGCAGAGCTTAGCCCGAGAGAAGAGAAAAATGCAAGAGAGACAATGCTTAGTCTCGTGCGAGGATTTGAGACAGGGCTTAGTCTCATGCAAAGAGAAGGCAGTGCTTAGCCTTATGCAAACAGAGAGGCATGGATTAGCCTCATGCAAGTGATTTGAGACAGGGCTTAGTCTCATGCAAAGAGAAGGCAGTGCTTAGCCTTATGCAAACAGAGACGTAGGGCTTAGCATCATGAAAGGATTTTGAGACAAGGCTTAGTCTCGTGCAGAGAGAAGGCAGTGCTTAGCCTTATGCAAACAGAGAGGCATGGATTAGCCTCATGCAAGTGATTTGAGACAGGGCTTAGTCTCATGTAAAGAGAAGGTAGTGCTTAGCCTCATGCAAGGATTGAGGCAGGACTTAGTCTCATGCAAAGAGAAGGCAGTGCTTAGCCTTATGCAAATAGGGAGGGCTTAGCCCCATACAAATGATTGAGACAGGGCTTAGTCTCATGCAAAGAGAATGTAGTGCTTAACCTCATGCAAGGATTGAGACAGGGCTTAGTCTTATGTAAGGATTGATACAGGGCTTAGTCTCATGCAAGATTCGGGACAGTTCTTAGTCCCATGCAAACAGAAGGCAGTGCTTAGCCTTATGCAAGTAGAGAGGTAGGACTTATCCTCATGCAAGGAGAAAGGGGAAGAGTGAAGTATTCTTAGCTGACAATGTGTTTCATGCATAGTGATTGTGTCGTTGCGATGGTGTTTATCATGATGATATAGTCCTGCATCCAAAGAAAATTTGTGAGTTTTTTTTNTGGTCAAGCTATTAGGGTAGAATATGGCTAAAGCAAAGTTTCTTTTTCAAAAGCATGCGTGTATAATTTTCAAAGATATAATAGTATGCAGTTTAGAAGTTAGTTAGATGAACTAGTAACTGTGACATAATTAGAGATATTGCGACTTCCTCTGCCGTAGAATTTTGAGGGTCCTCCTCAAAATTCTGCCCCAGTTAACTAGATGACTTTTCTGATTGCTCCATATGCTGCGGTTGGCTGAACTTGCTTCAGAATTTTGAAGGTCCTCCTCAAAATTCTGCCCCAGTTTCTGATTGTGGGGAAAATAGAAATGTTATTGAATTGTGACCGAACCCACATGGCTGCCTACATATCCCCTCTTAAACGGGAATCAGGTCGAGCGTAGTTCAATTTACATCATATGAAAAGCATAAATAGTTTACACATAGTATCTTTTGACTGCATTTGAATTGATAGGCTTTGGACAGATTTATCCGTCCATCTCTGCGAGTATGAGTGCTCCTCCTGTCAGTACTCTGTGAACCATGTAAGGACCTCGCCAGTTGGGAGAGAATTTCCCTTTGGCCTCATCTTGATGTGGAAAGATCCATTTCAGTACCAGCTTCCCTGGCGTGAACTGTCTTGGTCTGACCTTTTTATTGAAAGCCCTGGACATTCTATTCTGATAGAGCTGGCCGTGACACACTGCATTTATCCTCTTTCTGTCTATGAGGGATAATTTCTCATAGCGGTTCCTTATCCATTATGCATCGCTGAGTTGGACTTCTTGTATGATTCTTAAAGAAGGAATTTCTACCTCGACGGGAATGACAGCTTCGGTACCATAAACCAACAGATAGATGGTTGCCCCGGTTGATGTGCGGATTGTGGTACGGTATCCCAGTAAGGTGAATGGTAATTTCTCGTGCCATTGCTTGTGATTTTCTACCATTTTCCTTAGTATCTTGTTGATGTTTTTGTTGGCAGCTTCTACGGCTCCATTCATTTGAGGCATGTATGCTGTGGAATTCTTGTGCTTGATTTTGAAAGTTTCACACATGGATTTCATCAGATCACTGTTGAGATTGGCGGCATTTTCAGTGATGATGGACACTGGAAACCCAAATCGACAAACAATCCAGTCTTTGACAAAATCTGTGACGACTTTCTTGGTTACGGCTTTGTAAGATGCAACTTTAACCCATTTGGTGAAGTAGTCGATGGCCACTAAAATGAACCGATGCCCGTTTGAGGCGGTGGGCTCAATTGGGTCGATGACATCCATTCCCCAGGTAGCGAAAGGCCAAGGTGAGCTTGTTGCATTAAGCTTGTTTGGTGGAAGCCGTATCATGTGTGCATGTATCTGGCATTGGTAGCATTTCTGAACGTACCATATGCAATGTGTTTCCATAATCACCCAAAAGTATCCGACCCTGAGTATCTTCTTGGCCAAGATAAAGTCGTTCATATGTGGGCCGCAGGTTCCGGCAGGTATTTCCTAAAGCAATGATTGGACAATCTTTGAAGGTGTGTTTCTGAGTATGGTTTGCATGTTCCTGGTATTTTCCTTTTGTCAAATATTCTTTGATGTCGTGGAACCAGAGGTTTCCGTCCGTTTCTTCTTCAACATGAGCATACACCGGTTGATTATGGATCCTCACCGGAATGGGATCGATGAAATTCTTGTCTGGATGTTGTATCATTGATGACAAGGTGGCCAATGTGTCTGAAAATTCATTCTGAATTCTAAGGACATGCCGGAATTCTATCTTTGTGAACCACTTCTTCATTTCCTGTACATGATGCAGATATGACAGTATTTTGGTTGATGTACCAGCAGGTCTGAATCGCCAATTACCAGTAGTTCCTGAATATTTATATCAACAGCCAGGTTGAGCCCTAATATGCAGGCTTCATATTCCGCCATATTGTTAGTGCATGAGAATCTGACTTTTGCAGACACCAGATAATGCTGACCGATTTCTGATACCAAGATGGCTCCGATACCCACTCCTTTGACATTTGCTTCTCCGTCTAAAAACATCCTTCAACCGTCGTAGGCTTCAGGAATATCTTCTCCTACGAATTATACCTCCTCATAAGGGAAATACATTTTTAGGGGTTCGTATTCTCCTCCTACAGGATTTTCAACAAGATGATATGCTAATGCTTGTCCCTTGACTGCTTTCTGAGTTACATAGATAATGTCGAACTCACTCAGCAAGATTTGCCACTTGGCCATCTTCCCAGTAGGAATGGGTTTCTGAAAGATGTACTTCAGGGGATCAATCCTTGATATGATATATGTAGTATAGGCACAGAAGTAGTGCCTCAGCTTCTGGGATATCCAGGTTAAAGCACAACATGTGCGTTCCAACAAAGAATACCGTGCTTCATAAGGAGTGAACTTCTTGCTTAAGTAGTATATGGCATGCTCTTTTCTTCCCGTTTCGTCATGTTGTCCCAGAACACAACTGAAGGCTCCATCTAACACTGCAAGGTAGAGTAGTAGTGGTTTACCAGGCTCTGGCAGGACTAAGACTGGTGGTGTGGAAAAGTATTCCTTGATTTTTTCAAAAGCCTTTTGACAATCCTCAGTCCAATTGGTTGCGGCATCTTTCTTCAGCATTTTGAAAATTGGCTCACATATTACTGTGGACTGTGCTATGAAATGGCTGATGTAGTTGAGACATCCCAAGAAACTCATCACATCCTTCTTGCTTTTTGGTGGTGGTAATTCCTGGATGGCTTTAACCTTTGATGGGTACAACTCTATTCCTCGGTGACTGACGATGAATCCCAACAATTTTCCGGCATGAACCCCAAAGGCACACTTTGCGGGGTTTAACTTTAGATTGCACTTCCGTCGATAGTCAAATAATTTTCTCAAATATGCTATGTGATTTGTAGCCCTATTGGATTTGATGATGACTTCGTCAACATATACCTCTATTTCTTTATGTATCATATCATGGAAGATCGTTGTCATAGCCCTCATGTAGGTGGACCCAACATTCTTTAGACCGAATGACATCATTTTGTAGCAGTGCACTCCCCATGGTGTAATAAAGGCTGTTTTCTCGGTGTCTTATTCGTCCATCCAGATCTGATGGTAACCTGCGAAGCAATCTTCAAAGGACTGGAGTTCATGCTTGGCGCAACTGTCAATCAGAATGTGTATGTTTGGTAGCGGGAAATCATCCTTGGGACTTGCTCTGTTTAGATCCCGATAATCAACACAGACTCCGAATTTCCCATCTTTCTTTGGAACTGGTACAATATTGGCCAACCAAGTTGGGTAATCGACTACTCTGAAGACCTTGGCTTTGATCTGCTTAGTGACTTCCTCCTTGATTTCAGGCTCATGTCTGGCTTGAATTTCCTGAGTTTTTGCTTCATTGGCGGACATATTGGATTTGTAGGTAACTTGTGAGACACTATGGATGTGCTCAACCCTGTCATATCGTCGTATGACCATACAAAGATATCCTCATATTCTTTCAGGAGCCGAGTGCATTCTTCTTTCTCTGACGGTGACAAATGGATGCTTATGCGGGTTTCCTTGACGGTTTCGGAATCTCCCAAGTTGACTATCTCGGTCTCGTCCATGTTGGACTTGGGCTTGTTCTCAACGTTCTCCACTTCTATGACAATTTCCTTAGGTATTACATTCTCATTTTCTATTTCTTCCGAGTCACTGTCCTTCTGTTGCATTGTCTCATTACATGTCACAGTCGTTGGTTCATCAAGGTAAGAAATAGTAATGTTGTAGGGAAGAAGATATGAAAGAAAATAGTAATAATAAAACATCAAGCCATTTAAAGCGTTAAACAAAATGATTTCAAATAATGTTTTTCAGAACGGAACACTGAAAGTAAAATATTATTTAAAACAAAATGCCAAAGAGGAAATCATTTCCAAAATTAAACAATGCTATCAGCCTCGCTACCCCGGGACTCGTCGGGCCCTTGATGGTTTAGCAGTCCAATTCTTGAGAGATGCTCCTCTCTCCACAGTCTGGATAGTGAGGCCTTCCTCCTCCTCCTCCTCAACTATTACACAACAATCCATATCATCGTCTTCCAAGAACAAATTCCTCAATGCTGTCAAGGCTTCTTCTTCTTCTGATCCCCATACTGTATCATCCTGATGGAAGGTCTGATTCAAGTGCGGCACTGGTTTCTCAAGAGGATAGTATGGACCATGCCGTGGTGGCGATCGATTCCGATATTCCTGCCAGGTATACTTATATCCGAGCCCGAAGGTTGTGCCATGGTGCTTCAGCTGTACTGGTTTGGAGATACCTTGAAGCTTTTTATCAAGCCCCTTACCAGGTTCATACCCTGCCCATGCCAGTGTGCTCTCTATTTTGCTAATCCACTATTAATCCTTCTCAATCGCATTTACACGCTCGATGTGATGGTAGGTTTCTCCACCTAATTTCCTCCTATTTTCTACCACCGGAATAGTCTGACTGGTGTAAATGGGGTTGCTCCCATCTCCATAGATGATCACTTCTTGATGGTTCCATTCAAATTTTACCGCTTGGTGAAAAGTGGATGCGACAGCTCCAGCGGCATGTATCCAAGGTCGTCCCAGCAACAGATTGTAGGAGGCGGATATGTATAGCACCTGGAATTCAACATCAAACCAGGTAGGACCCATTTGCAAGCATAGGTTGGTTTCTCCAATCGTGGCTCTTTGTGACCCATCGAATGCTTTCACGTTCATAGATCCTGCTCGTATTTCATGTTGGCCCTTGCCTAACCTCTTCAGGGTTGTCAGCAGACAGATGTTGAGGCTGGACCCTCCGTCTATCAGAACTCTGGCAATGAACTTATCTTCACATTGCACTGTGATGTGCAGTGCCCTGTTGTGTCTTAACCCTTCAGGTGTCAATTCGTCTTCATGGAAGGTGATCTTATGGCTTTCCAACACTTGTCCCACCATATTGGATATTGTCTATTTATCCTCTAGTAATATTGTTGGGCACATATGCTTCATTCAGTACCTTCATTATAGCATTCCTGTGTGCTTCAGAATTCTGCAGCAGCGATAAGATGGATATCTGGGCGGGAGTCTTATTCAGATTATCAACAACAAAATACTCCCTTGCTTGTACTTTTCTCCAAAGGTCGTCTGGAGCAGTTTCAATGATGGGTTATTTGTTAGAAGCTTAATTACTGGTCTCTCCCAAATGCTCAGGTATGTAGATTCTTCCTATTCTGGTCATTCTTTGTGCAGCGCCGGACTCTTCTTTCTTTACTTTCCCTTTTCTACTAGATTCGGAAACATAATCCCAAGGTACAACGTTGGAACTGAAGGGTGGTGTGGGTTCCATCGTCACGGTGAAAGGGGTGGATACTTCTACCTCAAACGGAGCAGGTGTAGCTGCAGGTGGTGTCACTTCTATTTCAAAAGGAGCCGATGTGGCTACCTAAACTTTGACTGGAGGTTGTACCTGTAGCACAATGGGATTGAGCGTGACTGCCAGCTTCTTAGTATCATCACCTTCCCGAATAAGTCTGATTGATCCCTCGGGATCCCATTCTTCATCGATTTCTATTACATTGACTCCTTCACCCCTATGATCTGGGAGGGGGTTGTTGCGGACAATGGGTGTGGTTTCTTTCGCCTGTATGACCTTGGTATAAATCAGTGTTTGGATCTTGTCTTTTAGTGTGCGACATTCATCAATAGTATGTCCCTTCATACCGGAATGGTACGCACACGTCTTTGGGTTGACCCATTGTGATGAGTTTTCCATAGCCACGGTGGGAATAAGGGTGACATATCCAGAAGCTTTTAATATTTCATACAATTCGTCAATGGGTTCAGCAATGGGGGTGTATTATCTGGGTGGTTTGCGATCAAAATTGGGCATGGGTTTTTGGTAATTTGGACGAGCTGGAGGTGAATGATAATAGGCTGGTTGGGTATTATAGGTGTGGTAAGCGGTAATGGATTGAGGATATCTGGGAGGTGGAGGTTGGTATGTGGGTGGAGGTGTCTGGTACACAAATGGAGATTTCTGACCTTGGGCAACCATTACTGTTCCCGTTTCTTTCTTCTTTGATATGCCACCTGATTGTAATGCTTTATTCGTGGACTGCAGTGCCTCAAAATTTGTCACCATTCCACTTTTGATACCTTCCTCGATCCTCTCTATTAGCTTGATGATATCAAAGAACTTGTGATTCTCGATTACCATTAACCTTTCGTAATATTGTGGATCCTGAGCCCTGACAAAGAACTTGTTCATTTGCTCTTCATCTAATGCCGGCCTGACCTTCGCTACTTCTGACCTCCATCGAGTAGCGTACTCGCGGAAAGTCTCAGTGGGCTTCTTCTTGAGATTTTGGATATAGAAGACGTCTAGTGCATTTTCCGAGTTGAATCTGAATCTATCCATGAAATCCGATGCCATGCTTACCCAATTAGCCCATTTCTTGGGATTTGACTTATGTACAAAGATAGGGCGTCTCTAGTGAGGCTTCTCATGAATAGCTTCCTGCGAATCTTTTCGTCCTTTCCAACCCCTACGAGGTTGTCACAGAAAGTTCTCAAACGGACCTTTAGGTCACCCATTCTATCATACATTTCAAACTTAGGAGGTTTCTAACCCTCCGGCAGTTCCACATCTGGCTGAATGTAGAAATCCTCGTAATTCAGACCTTCGATTCTTTTGCCTCCTTCAACACCCTGAACTCGGCTTGTGAGTTTCTTGAGCTCCTCTGCCATGTTCTTAATGAGCAGGTCTTTCTCGGCGGATTTTGGTGTATATGATCTTGGTTGAGTAGAGTGGGGGTAAGGTTTCCACGTATATGGGGTTGTTTTGGTGAAGGCCAGGAGTTTGGGTATAGTGGTGATCATTGGTTGAATTTTGGGGATCGGGGATAGGCTGTGAGGTATTCTGAGGAGTGTGGTAAGTGGTTTGCGGATATTGAGTCAGGAGATTCTGATGTTGAGGAGGTGTAGGTATGGCTAAAGGATTTTGAGGAGGGGTTGTATATTGGTGGGGTGCGGGAGGATTCTACGGGCGTTGGTTGGGTGTATTCTGAGGAGGTGCCGGGTTTTGGGTATTTGGATCGTTGATATCTGGGACATTTAGTGTGAGGGAGAGGTTTTCCAAATTATGGACATGCTCAAGCTCACCCTGTAGTTCAAGTATTTTCTTTTCAAGCCGCAAAACCAAGTCATTTGGTGCTGGAGTACTCCGACTATCAGAAGTTTCCGCATTCTCAGCATGTGCGGTGTTGTCGCCACTCATATTATCCATCTTAGCTTTCCTTTTGCCTTTTGATGCACTTGGAGGAGGAGGAGGTGGAGGGTGTGATATGATGATGATGTCAGTATACGCGAACCAACCTTAGGGGATGGGAATAATCAAAAAGAAAGAAAAATAAAAGGTAACCAAGTTAGTGAGTGTTCTGAAAAATGTTTGCAGTATTAAACACATATTGCAGGAATGTAAATTCGCGTCCTAATTTGAGAGCCTCGTTGTGCCCGAGGTAGGACTAGCGATAGGTAGATTTGGATAATTTTAATGCCAATAATTGCCTCATTTCATTAACGCGATAAATAAGATGAATCTAAAACGACAATAAGGTAAGTCACTAATGGAACTTGGACTTATTACATTCGAAAAGAAAAAACGAATAAGCCTAATCTACTTGGTCCCAGAAGGACCTTCTCCAGGCCTTGTTCTCTTGGCTCCATCGATCAGGTTCCCCAGGTCGCGCATGTCCAGCAGTAGGTATTCCCTGGAGAGATGTCCTCCTTCGATACCTTCAGCATTCTGGCAGTCTATGACTCTTTTCCTCATCTTCCCTTCCAACTCCATCAGACCCTGCTCCAGATATTCTAGCCTTTCATTCGATCTGGTAGCCATTTCCCTCCATTCATTGATTAATTACATATCATTCTTGTGTTGTTCCAGATGCTCATCCTCGGACTCGCGAACCCTTTTGCGCAGTCTGTTATACTTCACCTGTGCTTCGTCAGCCTCATCTACGACTCTGTTCCCTCGACCGACCCCTGGCTCGACTATTCCTGCTATGCAGTCCTCTAACCATGATGGGTAAAAGTACACATGACCTGCGTGATATCGATCCGGCTCGATGGTGTCCCTTTCCACAATAATCTTCAAGTGCCACATATGTTGAGCTTCACATTTATATAGGATGTCATCATCTTGGAAATCTTCCCTGTAGTGACTCAATTTGGAAACTCGTGGTATAATCTGTTTTCTACTAGCTTGTCTCATAACCCTGATAGGAACATAGGGGTGTATACCCCTTAACCCGATCAACACCTAGTGTGGAGCGTCCCTAGATCAGATGATGAACTTATTGGTGGGGAACCACTCGAACATTCAATGAACCTGGTCCTCAATCAAGTTGTCGAAAAATTGCACCCCTTATGTAGTATTCCCCGGTTGAGCAAACCTATCTGGGATAAAGGTCATTCTCTTGTGGTGATGAAAGGCTATGTGATCGTTCCATGGTATTCGAAAAAACTCTTGGCGGTATTGACCCCTCTGAAAATTTTCTAGCAACCAAATTTGTAGCAGCATATTACAACCCTCGAAGTGTTTGAACCCCTTCTGGCAGCGATCCAAGGCCCGATATATGTCTGCTATAATCATAGGGACAATAGTATATGTTTGTCTCTCGATTCCCCCCATTAAATCTTTGGTTACCATGGCCAGTCTGGTGTGAACTCGGTCCTTTTTGCTTGGAAACACTATCATACCCAAGAAGCATACGATAAACACGAAAACCCTGCGATGAATCCAACCCAGGGAAGTGATAGGGAACTCGTCATGGAAGATACAATAGGATTTATTGTGACCATATCGCTCATAAAGGAAGTCAAGGGGTACATAAGACTTCTTCAGACATACCATGTCGTCATTCTTTTTCAAACCCATAATTTTCAGAAAACCTCTGGGAGTGCGATTTTCTGGAACCAATAAACCGGGACTGTCCCAAGGTAGTCCAGCGAATCCCCCTATTTCCTCCAAAAGAGGGGTCATTTCTATGTTGCCAAAATGGAATACGGCCCTTTCTCCGTCCCAGAACATAGTAGCAGCTTCGATCAACATGTTTGGTTGGATATCTAATATGGAAGGTAGGTTTCCAAGGACTCTTTTCACATGGTTTTTATCACTTGGCAAAAGATCTTCCCACCAGTCTAGCAACAATGGCGGTATGTTACGGACCATGCCAAACCATGGGACTTCGTGCCTCATTTTCTGCAAAACAAATAGAGTAAGACCCTTTCCCCCTCCAGATTCGACTATTTATACATTAATTATTAGTATATTGGCACTTATTTCTCCAAATTAATGCACAGATCATGGTTGTATCCGTTGGGATTATGGAAACACCGGTAGACTTTGGACAAGACATTTCTTAAAGGGTTATTATGTGGACAACATATTAACCTAGGCTAGGTTTGACCATGATGCATGTACAGTTATAATCAGAGTAAGGTTTCTATAGAAGTCTAGACCGGTACCCTCAAGCGGGTGACTTGAGGGAGAAAGGCACAGAACCGTCGACTGCACCGCTGATTGACTAGTTCTACCACAAATAAGCCTTTCAAAATTCAAATAGGGTGATATAAGAAGGGAGAAAACACCCATCAAGCGTTGCTATGGTATTAATTACGCACGAGTGGATATGATGTTGAACATGATTTATGCGATAGACAATAGCACGTTGTCACGTATTTGCGCGATGAAAAATGATAAATACGGTATTTAATAATTGTAAAGGCAGTTAAGAAAGAAAACAAAGAGACAAGTCAGTTTCCTCAGTAAAGAGTAATAAAACAAGAAAGAGAATTAGTAAATAACTGAAGATAGGCAAATAAATCCACATAAAGTGGGGAGGGGAAGGGGTATGCAAGTATTGACGGAATAATAAAAGCATTCTTAAAGACTAATTCAGAAAAATCAGGTTCGTTATGGTAAGAGCCTAGAAATGTTCCCAGCAGAGTCACCATGCTGTCGCGCCCCCTTTTTTCTCGCGAAATCGGGTTTCGACATTTCTGGGACAACTCCTTATTTTTTGGGATTGGATAAGGGATTGGAAGAGTCTCCACCTAAAGGATTAAGGTGCGTTAGGGCACCTAAAGCAAATAACTCATAAACCAGTTTGCATCACCAGATATCGGGTAAGGGCTCAAATTACCTCGAGGAAAAGGTGTTAGGCACCCCTCGAGGTCCACAACGGTGGGTCCCGGCCGAACTTAAACTAAGAGAATTAGTCTAAAAGGGGAGAAAAATAATTTGTACAATACAAGTTACTATAAACGGGATTGGGGGGTCCTAGATTTTTTAGCCTATGGGATCATTCCATGCAATACTTTGTAACTTCCCCAAGTTGGGGTGTTACTCATAGCATTAGCGCACGGGCTATCATCTCCTTACTACCCAATTACTCTCTTTCAGTTGTTACCTAAGCGTTCTAATAGCTTCTAGCTCGTTCCTTATGCGTGCGCTACTGTCACGCCCCAAAACCGAGGGACGAGACCGGTGCCTAACTAGATGATCCTGGTCATGCGGACCTGGATTGCCTTTCCTACCCAACGTATCACCCCGTGTTTATAATATACATTATTCCACATGAATTAGCAATTTAGAGTTTAAGCATGAATCTACTACTTGAGATCATATTATCCTTTATCATTTCCATATTTGATAATCACAAAACATACAACAATTCCGATTCGGACCACGATTACTAGTAAACACATTTACCACCCAAAATACATATATGTACAACCCACATCATGTCTACGGAGCCTCTAAGAGTACTAAGGGTTTACACAATACTTGCCGACAACAAAGCCCCGACTATACCTTGAAATACATAACATATACAAAAAGATGATGTAGACTACACACGGCCCCGAGAGGAAATGGGGCTCACTTGATCTGCTGAAGGTACGAAGGGGAATCACCACTATCGGCAGTCTGAGCTACCTGCTGTGGAACCACCTACATCTATATAAAAGATGTAGAACCCCGACAATAGGGACGTTAGTACCATTGAATAGTACTAGCATGTATGAACCAAGTTTATTCCAAGTAGAATCAACAATACACAATTAGAAAGCAATTAGGGTAACCACACAAATACCACACAGGTATATAGAAAACCACAATGAAGATTTCACAGTTACTTGTTTCAATTTCCCATCTGTTGCGGCGCGCAACCCTATCCCATCGTACATTCTCATCTCACCCTTATTACATCTCCACCCTTATTACTTCGTGTTGCGGCACACAACCCGATCCCACCGTAAAATCACATTTCACCCTTATTACCTCTCCACCCTTATTACTTCGTGTTGCGGTGCGCAACCGATCCCACCGTATGTTCCCATTTCATAACAACAATCACCAATAATTATATCACAAAGATCTTTATCATGAAGAACATAAGTTCACATCAACTAATAACTATGTGAAATCAAGGCACAATGATCCTTACCAATCAGCAATTCATATATGGTGTTGCCACAATTATTTAACTCAATAAAATCAGCCCATATTTACTTTCATTATTTACTACACAACATTTAGCACTTGGATACCTTGATTTGGGATTTTTCCTTAATTTCTACCACAATTCCCCAGACCTTCTAGCACCTTCAATCTAGTTCACAATGTGGCATAATTTAACTTAGAATTAGGAACAATGATCATGTCTTGAACTCACTTGATCATTCTATCAAACACTAAGTGTTCTTTTAGATTAAATGGCCTCTTTTTAGTGAAAGATTACTCTAACCCATTTTCTTTTACTAGATTATGATTAGTTGGTTACATGCATGCAAGGCTCCTACCCTTATCTTCATGAATTCACCTAACCATGTTTCATTTTAACAAAAATCTGGAAATTTAGGTTGATGGGGTAGAAGATTACCTCTTGTAGTGAAGAAAATGATGTCCTACTTGATCAATTCCATGTCTGAGTAGTGTTGGAGGAACAAATTGGATGAAGTTGGACTCTCTCTCTCTATAACCCACTCTCTTCTCTCTCTAATTTATCAGAAAATGAGCTTAAAATGAAAGGAGGAGGTGTTTTAATGAACTGGGGGTTGGGTATGAAATTAGAAATTTAACAGTCCCGAAGCAGAAATGCAGTCAGGAATGCGATCACATTCCTGTCGCATAATTGTCCCTCAAATGGGCCAAAAAGAAAAGTAGACTGCCTAGGTATGCGACCACTATGCGGTCTGTTGGTCCCAAACACACACATAAGTATACGTGATTGTACAAATAATATAATGATAAATGGAATGTCGAACTCACAGAGACTTGTGTAAACTACTTACTAAATCACTATAATTGTTATTTAATCAAGCCATAGTAAAAATCCAGGAATGTAACTATTGTATACTACGATTCTACGAAATAACTAATTATCAAGTAACGAGAGTATTGTTGTGTATTCAATAGAGACAAATATTTCAGGGTTGTGATCGATTCAACATTTGTATTGTGTTCTAATTAACTCTCCCCTTCATATAATTCACTCATGGTTTCTAATTAATTGATAAATGCTCTCATAGCCTTCTCCCGAAGCACTACTCGTCTATTCTTAGTAGATTAACACCTATATTCCTATGAAATTAATTTATCAGAACGCACAAAGATTACGATATTTAATTAAGCATGGTGATTAGGTATATTCCTATCCTAACCACAAATCCGCTCCCCTGAAGGGTTAGGATCGCGCTCTCTTCAATTCTTCTCTAACCTATATACGACTTTCCCAAGCATAACATAGATAGTATATAGAACCTAACTGCTGGCCAGACAATTAAGCAATTAAACACAAAATTGAAGAAACAACCATATATTGAGTGAATTAAAATCAAGGTTAAACTAATGTCGAACAACAATATCCATGACTAAATCACAACCCCAGAACAATGGGTGTTTAGCCACTCATGCTAAAATCAAACAATTGCATAAGTGTTGAATTAATTGTAAATACTAGAAAAGATGAAGAAAACTGAGAATTCTCCGCTCCTAATGATCCCGTGTGTGTTTTTCCTCCAAAGTGGCGTTCAACCCTCAAAAATAAGCTTAGACTTGCTTTTATATGTGTTGGGTAGGTTTAGGGCCGAAATAACCAAGTCCCGGGCAAAATAGGAAAAATTCTCGTCACCGGCGCCCTGGCTAGCGCCGGGCGCCCACCAGGGCACTGCCCCTCATGAACTTTCTGCCTCCAGCGCGACAGGTGGCGCCTAGCCCTGTCTGTGGCGCCCAAAATCGCCGATTTCTCGGTTTTTGCGTTTTGACTCTAATTTCGTGCGTTTTGCCCCCAATTGATCCCGAATCATTCCTAAACATAAAAGCACTTCAAATTAATATAAATCATCATATTTAACATCTAAAACTCATGAAACAAAAGAAAAATATGAGGCGATATACATAGAAATATATATACTTTAAGGTAAACATCTACGCCCCACATTTAGACTCTTGCTCGTCCTCGAGCAATGGGACAATCTACTACCCTTCAACACGTACCAAGTTCATTATGAAGGAGTATTTTACTTTTCAATCACACACCTTATACCTTGACTATGATCGATACCGGCAATCAAGTATGAACATACAAAATTTCACATTCTTCCTCTTCTTTAAAGATGCCCAAGTATAACTACTCTATCAATCATACCAACAACCTAATTGAAACCACCAAACCTCAAGAGTCAACTTGCAACCATTAAGCCCTCCCAATTCACGCACCTACCCAACAAGAAAGTTTACAACATTACCAATCGTTATGTGCCCTCACCAACAAATAAAAGAGTGAATATAACTAGTCCCCACATTCAAATATGCTTTTTGAATATAATTTAAGGACATCACACAATTGAACAAATTCACTACTCTCACAAAGAATTCATATGCATCATGTGGTCGTACCATAAGCTTTCCCTTAGTGTAGATCTCTACTAATTCAAGTTAGCCAAATCTAGGATCAATTAGGACTTTTAAGGTTTTAATGTAGGCGAAGGGACGGGTAGGATATATTTAAGAATAGTGACTAACCCTCCTAAGCACTTTAATACACTACCTTCACAAATCAACACATATTCTTCTCAACAAATTCCCTTGCCACAATTCATAATCAACATCGCCCTTTTTCAATTAAGCACTTCTATATTTTCACTAGCACAAATTAATAGAAATTGGAGGTGTGTATCTTTTTGTATATACTTTTACTATCATTTTTTTTCTCTTTCTTTCCTACACACACTCNATTTTCATGTGACAAGCACATCCATGTTCAAGCAAGAAAATGCCTATGTCATCCCCTAGACTAGCATAACTTACAATTTCACTTCAATTAACACACGGGGCAAGTTCTAGACTATATAGGATAGCATATAAAATCACTAAACCTCACTCACACATTGCACATGACTCAATCACAACGGTTTTATTCAACTCTCAAGTCAAGCAAGCACATGAAATTGAGAGAATTAAGCAATATTACACTATGTAGCATACAAGTCAAGCAACTGAGCTAAGGCGTCACAAAATAGGCTATTTATTTTTACTCAGGCATCACATGTCAAACCAAATATAAGGGAAAGCAGAATGTATGTCATAACCTAATATGTCGGCACCAAACATGTCATAGAGTATTTCTAAGTTACTCAGTTTCTTCCTAACTACTCTAAAAAAAAATAATTTAAAGTGCCCGGTTTAAGTTACACCCTTGGAAAAGAACCGGTGCCCAAAGAAAAACCAAGGGATACTACCTACCTATCCTAAGAAAATTAAAAAAATCTTTTTGGCGTTTTAAATTGGACTTTATCCCTCAAGAAAATTGTCCAACAGATCTATCGTTGGGAAAAATCTGAGATTTTTCTATTTTTTATTTATTTATTTTTCTTTTCGTTTCTTGACTAAAAAAAACTAATTTTATACAATTACACTTCACTTCAGAAAGTAGTTTTCCCACCCTACACTTATGTTATGCATAGTCCTCGATGCACGATCACAAAGAAAAACATTAAGACAAGGGTGAGAAATACTCCCTGAGACCCTCTCGGGTCTAGCTCGGGCATGATTCTCAATCTTTAGAGTCGGGATGACCCCACACTTAAGCTCAAACATGCCTCTCAGCCTCAACTTTGGGTACTCAGACTTCCCCTACTCTGCAAAATAAAAGCAACACAAAACTCAACATTTAAAAAAAATAAAAAATAAAAGATATACAGGATGGGTTGCCTCCCAACAAGTGCCTTATTTATAGTCGTGGCACGACTCTGCTACTTTGCTCAGGCTGGGCGCTTTCTCTTCTTTTTTCTCCCATGAAGCCTAGCCTTTTTGCACGCTCTTAACGAGTCTCCTTTTTCATCTCTGGCTCTTTTTTCAATTATCTTTACACCCTCAGCTTGCAACACCACCTCCTCTGGATCACTGTCATTCACATACAGACTCTGCTCTATCCCCTTCACGTCGACCACAGTAATTATGCACATGTCATCATAATGCTTTGGGAGTTTAAGTGCCTTGTACACATTAAAAGTGACCTCCTCATCGTCAACTCTCATTTTTAACTTCCCTGCCCTCACATCAATAATTGCTCCACCAGTAGCTAAGAATGGTCACCCCAAAATAATGGGCACTTCCTCATCTGCCTCGTACTCAAGCATAATAAAATCAGCGGGAAGAATAAACTTTCCCACTCGAACTAACACATCCTCAATAATTCCTTCCGGCATAACTAGCGACCTATCTGCTAACTGTAAAGTGACTTTAGTAGGTCTAAAAACCCCCAATCTGAGTTTCTTGAACAAAGAAGATGGCATCAAATTTATACTAGCCCCTAAATCACACAGGGCTCTACCAACTTGTTGTTTTCCAAGAGACAAAGGAATTGTGAAACTCCCAGGATCCTTCAACTTAGGAGGAAGTTTACTCTGAACTCTGGCATTGCACTCTTCAGTAAGTGCAACTATTTCTAACTCTGCATGTCTTCGTTTATTTGCCACAATATCTCTGAGATACCTTGCGTACTTAGGCACTTCTTGCAAAATTTCCACCAAAGGCAAATTCACACTCACTTGGCTCAACATATCTAGGAATCTTTTGTACTTAGCATCATCTTTTTACCTCTGCAGTCTTTGTGGAAACGGAGGTAGTGGCCTTGTTTCAATTACTGGCTCGAGCCCTTTACTATCTTTCTCATTCCCCTCAACTGGCTTGGGAACTAATTCTCCTTCAGGATGAGCTGTATTCTTCTTTGTCTTTGGAGCTTCTTCTAGTATTCTTCCATTTCTCAAGGTAATTGCATTGACTTAAGCCTTAGGATTAGGCTCAGTATCACTAGGAAGAGCTCCTACTGGTCTGGTATTTTGGGCACTAGCAAGTTGTCCCATTTGGCGTTCCAAATTTCTCATTACTGCTGCTTGGGCATGGTGATCTGCCATTATTTTCTGATTGAAAGCAAGTTGGTCGTTCATCATTCTCTTCATAATCTCCTCAAGGCTAGCTTATTGTTTAGCCTGAGGTGGTTTGTGTTGTTGTTGAGGTGCATGAGGTCGATACTGATTCTGATTGCCTTGATTTCCACCCCAAGAGAAATTTGGGTGGTTCCTCCAGTTGGGATTGAAAGTGTCCCCGTACTGATTTGTTTGGCCTCGATTTACATTACCCACAAAATATATAGACTCTGGATTTGCTGTGCATAGATTGCTCATGTGACCCTCTCCACAGACTTCACAAAATACCTGAATCTGTTGCATTGTTACACTGGCTGGGCATGTTGTAGTGGTTGAGACTGTTGCTTGTTAATGATTGGGTCATCTGATTGACTTGGTTAGTCAATGTAGAGATCTGATCTGACAATGTTGAGACAACATCTAGTTCAAGAACCCCTGGTGACTTTTGAACCACATTCCTTCCCATCTCACCTTGCCAGTCTGGATTGGTTTTGGAGAATTTATTCAATAATGCAAATATTTCATCATAATTCTTGTCAAATACCTGACCTCCAACTGCTGCATCTACCAAAATTTTTGTTTGGGGATGTAGCCCCTCAATGAAAGTGTGAACTAACACTTCGTTTGTCTGATTGTGATGATGACAGTCTCTGAGTAGCCCCTTGAACCTTTCCCATGCTGAATATAAAGATTCGTCTGCTTTCTATTTAAAGGAGACTATCTCACTTCTGATCTTTGCAGTCTTGCCTGAAGGGAAGAACCTTGCCAGAAATTTTCTCGCCAAATCGCTCCATGTTGTAATAGAATTAGCTGGCTCTGCCTTTAGCCATCACTTTGCTTCTCCCAACAGAGAGAATGGGAAAAGCGTGAGCCTCGCATAATCTGGCATGACCCCGTTAGTGATATAAGTATCACTAATCTCCAAGAAGTTTAGAATGTGCTATTGAGCATCCTCGTGTGGGAGACCCATAAACTGCCCGTTTGTATGAAGTAACTGGATCATGCTCTGTTTCAGCTCAAAGTGCCCAGTGATTCTGGGCTTCACGATGCTGGAGGTAACATTAGCAATACTGGGCATTGCTACCTCCTGAACGGCCATGTGTTGGTCCTCTGCCATGTTCACAGTAATTTGAATGAGGTCCTGAATATTGTCTGTATCCCTTGCTTCCCTCAACCTCCTGTGAAATATTCTCTTAGGTTCGGGGTTAAAGCCGTCAAGTCTGTCTTGGATTCTAACCCTACGCATTCAATCAAAGTTCCTGATATTAGAGTAATAATCAAGTAACGTTAGACTGGACAAAATAAACAATTAAAGCAAAAAATAGAAAGTAGTCTATATTCAAGTCTGGGGCAACGACGCCAAAAACTTGTTGGTCCCAAACGCACATGCAAGTATACGTGGTCGTACAAGTAATATAATGATAAATCGAATGTCGAACCCACAGATACTTGTGTAAACTACTTACTAAATCACTATAATTGTTATTTAATTAATCCAAAGTAAAAATTCAGGAATGTAACTATTTTATACTACGATTCTACGAAATAACTAATAATCAAGTAACGAGAGTATTATTGTGTATTCAATAGAGACAAATATTCCAGGGTTGTGATCGATTCACCATTCGTATTGCGTTCTAATTAACTCTCCCCTTCATATAATTCACTCATGGTTGCTAATTAATCGAGCTCTCATAGGCTTCTCCGGAAGCACTACTCGCCTATTCTCAATAGATTAACGCATATATTCCTATGAAATTAATCTATCAGAACGCACTAAGATTACAACATTTAATTAAGCACGGTGACTAGGTATATTCCTATCCTAACCACAAATCCGCTCCCCTGAAGGGTTAAGATCGCGCTCTCTTCCCAAGCATAACATAGATAGTATATAGAACCTAACTGTTGGCCAGACAATTAAGCAATTAAACACAGAATTGAAGAAACAACCATATATTGAGTGAATTAAAATCAAGGTTAAACTAATGTCGAACAACAATATCCATGCTAAATCACAACCCTAGAACAATGGGTGTTAATCCACTCATGCTAAAATCAAACAATTGCATAAGTGTTGAATTAATTGTAAATACTAGAAAAGATGAAGAAAACTGAGAATTCTCCGCTTCCTAATGATCCCGTGTGTGTTTTTCCTCCAAAGTGGCGTTCAACCCTCAAAAATAATCTTAGACTTGCTTTTATACGTGTTGGGTAGGTTTAGGGCCGAAATAACCGTGTCCCGGGCAAAATAGGAAAAATTTCTCGTCACCGGCGCCCTGGCTAGCACCGGGCGCCCACCAGGGCGCTTACCCTCATGAAATTTCTGCCTCCAGCGCCACAGGTGGCGCCTAGCCCTGCCTGTGGCGCCCAAAATCGCCTATTTCCCGGTTTTTGCATTTTGGCTCTAATTTCGCGCGTTTTGTCCCCAATTGATCCCGAATCATTCCTAAATATAAAAATACTTCAAATTAATATAAATAATCACATTTAACATCTAAAACTCACGAAACAAAAGTAAAATATGAGGCGATATACATAGAAATATATAGATTTTAAGCTAAACATCACGGTCCGCATACCTGTTATGCGATCGCATAGTGTGTCGCATAACTCCCTCTGCAAAAGCCAAGGTGCAATATTGCGACAACTATGCAGCCCGCATTCGTGAAATGCGATCGCATTCTAGGCCGCATAGCTGTCCTCAAAATGGACAGCAAACTGTCCAGGTATGCGACCACTATGCGGTTCGCATACCTGATCTGCGAGCGCATAATGGACCGCAGACCTGCGCAAATCTGGAAATTTTTTATCTTTTAAGTCCCGGGGTACTTTTTACTCAAAAAGGGTCCGTTTAAAGAATTTCTACAGTTATAACAACACGGGGACCTATTTGGGCATTATTTTTATCCATGAAATTTTACGGGTCTTTACATTCTCTTTCACTTAAAATCATTCGTCCTCGAATGAGGATCAGGGAACCACTAGAGCAGGAAAACACAAAATAAACCAACCCCCAAATTTTTACTAACTCCGATATTTTCTGAAAATTTCGCCAGAGTTTCCTTTGTAATTAGGCCTATCTACCTGTCAGAGAGCTCTCGAAACACATGTTTAACCAATTCCACACATTACCAATTACTCTATCAACTTGCACATAGCTCGGTCCTTTCAACAAGATACATGTAATTAAATTAATTCACAAGCCTCACATAGTTCGGTTAACTCCACAAATTTTCACATATTTCAACTATTACAATGAGTTGCACATAATTCAGCTATTCCAATGAGTTGCACATAATTCAGCTATTCACAACAACATATACATTTATGGCACAAAGTTTGGGAAGTCACAATAGTAGGGTAATTAGGGGAGTGGAGTGTTCTTGCACAAAATTTAACACAGTATATACTTGCTTAGGAATGACAACTTTGAAAACCACTACCGGACTTATTCAAACAAGTGGGGATATTTTTCTTTCATTTCATTTGCCTCTTCCCACGTGGCTTCTTCGACTTGTTGACTCCGCCATAATACTTTAACAAAAGTTATCTCTTTGTTTCTCAATCTACGGACTTTCCTATCAAGAATAGCAACTGGAACCTCTTCATATGACAACCCTTCATTAATTTCAACCGTCTCAACCGGCACAATGGCGGATGGATCCCCAATCACCTTCTTCAACATGGACACATGAAACACTGGGTGCACTAATGACATCTCAGGGGGCAATTCCAGCCTATAAGCCACCTATCCTATCCTTTGAGCAATCCTATATGGCCCGGCATACCTTGGGCTCAATTTCCCTTTCTTCCCAAACCGCATCACTCCCTTCATGGGAGACACCTTCAAGAATACCCAATCATCGACTTGAAACTCCAAATCTCTTCGACGAACGTCCGCATAGGATTTCTGACGACTCTGAGCAGTTTTCATCCTTTCCTAAATGACCTTAAATTTTTCCATAGCTTGGTGCAGAAGATCCGGTCCTAACAGTTCCGCCTCGTTGTGAGCATGTGATTTTTACTCGCCNGCCTCCTTCCGTACAACGCCTTAAATGGGGCCATCCGAATACTAGCATGGAAACTGTTATTATAATAAAATTCTATAAGCGGCAAGTGATCATCCCAGCTACCCTTGAAATCTAATACACAAGCCCGTAACATATCTTTAAGCGACTGAATGGTGCGCTCTGCCTGCCCATCAGTCTGTGGATGGAATGCTGTGCTGAGATTTACCTGCGTACCCAAACCTTGCTGAAATTTCTTTCAAAAGTTAGCTGTGAACTGGGACCCTCGATCCGAGATAATAGATACTGGAGTGTCATGGAGTATGACTATTTCCTTGATATACAACTGAGCATACTGCTCCGCAGTATCGGTGGACTTTACTGGCAAGAAGTGATTTGATTTCGTGAGCCGATCCACTATTACCCAAATAGAGTCGAACCTCCGTGGAGTGCGAGGTAACCCCACCACAAAGTCCATATTGATCATCTACAATTTCCACATTGGTATTTCCATAAGCTGTGCCAACCCACCAGGCCTCTGATGCTCGACCTTCACTTGCTGACAATTCGGACACCTAGCCACAAAGTCTGCCACACCCCTCTTCATACCATTCTACCAATAAATCTCTTTGATATCATGATACATCTTCGTATAACTTAGGTGTAATGAATACCTGGAATTGTGAGCCTCTGCCATTACTCTTCCCGAAGATCATCCACGTCCAGAACACACAGCCTCCCTTGGCACCGCAAAACACCGTCATCATTGCCGTGTGAAAATGATGTAGTCTTATGATTCAGATTTGCTTCTCTCAACTGTACCAATGCTGGATCTCTGAATTTATTTTCCTTGATTTCCATTACAAGTGAAGATTCTGCTCCATTACACACCACGACATCCCCTTAGTCTGAGGTCGAAAGACAGACCCCTAGACTAGCCAACTGATAAACCTCTCGAGCCAAAGGCCTCTGACCTGCTTCCAAATGAGCCAAGCTACCCATGGATTTCCAAATAAGAGCGTCGGCTACCACATTCGCGTTTCCCGGATGGTAAAAAATATTCATATCATAATCCTTGAGCAACTCTAACCACCTCCGTTGCCTTAAGTTTAAATCCTTCTGCTTGAATAGGTACTGAAGACTCTTGTGGTCTGTGAACGCGTCCACATGGACCCCATAAAGATAATGCCGCCAGATTTTCAATGCAAACACAACCGCCGCGAGCTCAAAATCATGCGTCGGATAATTCTTTTCGTGATTCTTGAGGTGCGTAGAAGCATATGCTATTACCTTCCCGCACTGCATCAACACACACCCCAAACCAACCTTTGAAGCATCCCAATAAACCACAAATCCCTCTGTACCCTCTGGCAAGGTCAACACCGGCACCGTAGTCAATCTCAATTTCAATTCCTGAAAAATCTTTTCACAAGCATCGGACCGCTGGAACTTAACCGCCTTCTGCGTCAGCTTAGTAAATGGGGAGGCGAGGGTAGAGAATCCCTCCACGAACCTCCGATAATACCCAGCCAAACCCAAGAAACTGCGAATCTCTATCGGGGTCGTTGGCCTAGGCCAATCCTTTACTGCTGCAATCTTTTAGGGATCAACCCGAATCCCTTCCCTGGAAACAACATGGCCCAAAAAGGTGACTGATTCTAGCCAAAATTCACATTTTGAAAACTTTGCATACAACTGGTGCTGATGAAGAGTCTGCAGAACTGCCCTGAGGTGAGTAGCATGATCTTCTTGATTTCGCGAATAAACGAGGATGTCATCAATGAAGACAATCACAAAGGAGTCAAGAAACGGTTTGAAAACCCGATTCATAAGATCCATAAAAGCTGCTGGGGCGTTGGTTAGCCCAAAAGACATTACCAGAAATTCGAAGTGCCCATATCGAGTTCTGAAGGCAGTCTTAGGAATATCCTGCTCCCTGATTTTTAACTGGTGATACCCGAACCGCAAATCAATCTTTGAGAAGAACCTAGCACCTTGCAACTGATCGAACAAATCATCTATCCGGGGCAATGGGTATTTGTTTTTGATGGTGACCTTGTTGATCTGCCGATAATCAATACACATCTGAAGCGATTCGTCTTTCTTTCTGACAAAAAGAACCGGTGCACCCCAAGGCGACACACTTGGCCGTTGAAACCCTTTTCTAATAGATCTTTCAGTTTCTCTTTTAACTCTCTCAATTCTGCTGGTGCCATTCGGTAAGGTGGAATAGATATTGGTTGCGTATCTGGCAATACATCAATACTGAAATCGATCTCTCTATCTGGTGGAATCCCAAGAAGCTCGTCCGAAAATACTTCAAGAAATTCATTCACAACAGGCACAGATTCGGGAGCAGGCACCTCTGAAGTGGTGTCTGCAACCCGGACCAAATGGTAGATGCACCCTTTTCTGATTATCTTAGAGGCTTTAAGGTAGGAAATGAATCTACCTCTTGGCACAACATCATTCCCCTCCCACTCGGTAACTGAATCATTAGGAAACTCAAGCCTCATAATCCTGGTTAGGCAGTCGAGTTTAGCAAAGCACGAATAGAGCCAATCCATCCCCATAATTACATCAAAATCTACCATTTCTAACTCAATAAGATCGGCCGTGGTATCCTGACCACGCACCGTGACAACACAATTCTTATAGACTCGCACGACCATAATGGAATAACCAACCGGAGTCGACACAGAGAACGACTCGTGAAGCTGTTCGGGTTCTATCCCAAAACTTGAAGCAATAAATGGATTAACATATGACAAAGAAGACCCGAGATCAATAAGAGCATAAACATCATGTGACTGAACAGTCAGAATACCTGTGACAACATCTGGGGAAGCCTCTGCACTCTGGCGACCACTCAAAGCATAGAACCGACTGGGTCCGCCTCGACCCTGTGCTCCACCCCTAATTGTACCGCGCCCTGCTGGAGCTGGAGGGCGTGCTGAAGATGTAGCGGCTGAAGAGCTGGATGGCTAAGCAGTACCCCTACCCGCGCTCTGACTGGGTGCGCGGCAGTCTCGTTGGATATGGCCTCTCTCTCCACATCTATAGCATACCGGTATATCCAAGTAACAAGGCTCAGAATGAAACCTCCCACACTTAGGGCATGGGGCCCTCCGCTACTGCTGGAACCTCCCACTGGAGCGACCCGACTGATGGAACCTCTTGCCGTCTGGACCTGGTCGAAAGCGACCTCCCCGCTGATAATTATGCCCTGATGGTGGGGCACTGGCTGAGGACTGAGCATAGGACTGGGATGGCCCTGATGACCCTCTCCCAAGGACTGATCTCCCTCATCCAACTGAACTCCCAGGGTTGCCCGCTGACCGGGCCCTACTACTACTCTCCTTCTCTATTCTTATCTTCAACTTCCGAGTCTCTATGGCCTGGGAGAATCCCACGATCTTCCCATAATTCATATCCGAATGTAGAGCGGTTGTAGCAGCTTCATTAACCACCAATGGACCAAGGCTCTGAACAAACCATCGAACCCTGGCCTCCATAGTCGGCATCATATGGATGGCATATTTGGACAAGCGCACGAACGCCATGTGGTACTCCCAACACTCATGTTACCCTGCTTAAGGTCCTTGAACTCCGCAGCACGGGCTTCCATAGTCTCGGCAGGCAAGAAATGATCCATGAAGGCATCAACAAACTCATCCCACTTTGCCGAAGGGCTCCCCTCCCCACGGGACCCCTCTCACATCTCAAACCACGAATACACTGTTCCCTTTAACTGATAGGAAGCCAACTCAACCCCCTCGATCTCTGTATCCTTCATAACCCAGAGAGTCTTGCGCATCTCATCAATGAACTCCTGAGGATCAGCCTCTAGGTCGGTGCCTGTGAACTCTAGAGGGGTTAACCGCAGAAACTGGTTGACCCTGAAACCTGAAGTATCCCCTTTCTCACTAGAGGATGCAGGGGCAGCATGTGATCTTTGGTCCTGGGAAGCCACTAGCTGAGTCAACATCTGAATAGCTCCCCTAAGGTCCCCATCAGAAATACCGGGACCGGAAGCTGGGACTGAAGAAGAATCAGGAACATCAACGGGAGGGACTGTAGCACCCTCCGCTGGAGCAGGAATAGGAATATCCTGGCCTAGAATGGAAGAGTCAGGCAGATTCAGGGTCGGGGAATCATTCTCACCCGCACTATTAGATAAGGAATTCACGGCCACTCCTGGGGTGGCATTGGCCTCTGGGCCAAGTCGGCTCTCTTCTTGGGTGCCATGTACTAAAAATTGGAACAATGCACGGGTTAGATAAAGATGTTTTCACCTCCCACATCATCGCACGATACCGAGTAACAATGAAAGGGTATTTTCCTAAATGTCCATGCAGCCCCCTAATTATAGATGTGGTCGACAACACACCGATAAGAAGGGCTCTACTAGACACGGCTCCGAGACATCCTAGGACACTTTTAAAAACCTTAGGCTCTGATACCAAGTTTGTCACGCCCCAAAACCGAGGGACGAGTCTGGCGCCTAACCGGAAGATCCCAGTCAAGCGGACCTGGATTGACTTTCCTACCCAACGCATCACCCCGTGTTTATAATATACATTATTCCACATGAATTAGCAATTTAGAGTTTAAGCATGAATCTACTACTTGAGTTCATATTATCCTTTATCATTTCCACATTTGATAATCACAAAACATACAAAAATTCCGATTCAGACCACGATTACTAGTAAACACATTTACCGCCTAAAATACATATATGTACAACCCACATCATGTCTACGGAGCCTCTAAGAGTACTAAGGGTTTACACAATACTTGCCGGCAACAAAGCTCCGGCTATACCTTGAAATACATAACATATACAAAAAGATGATGTAGACTACACATGGCCCCGAGAGGAAATGGGGCTCACCGGATCTGCTGAAAGTACGAAGGGGAAACACCTCTATCGGCAGTCTGAGCTACCTACTGTGGAACCACCTACATCCATATAAAATATGTAGCGCCCCCGGCAAAAGGGACGTTAGTACCATTGAATATTACTAGTATGTGTGAACCAAGTTTATTCCAAGTAGAATCAACAATACACAATTAGAAAGCAATTAGGTTAACCACACAAGTACCACACAAGTATACAGAAAACCATAATGAAGATTTCACAGTTACTTGTTTCAATTTCCCATCTGTTGCGGCGCGCAACCCGATCCCACCGTACATTCTCATCTCACCCTTATTACCTCTCCACCCTTATTACTTCGTGTTGCGGCGCGCAACTCGATCCTACCATACAATCACATTTCACCCTTATTACCTCTCCACCCTTATTACTTCGTGTTGCGGTGCGCAACCCGATCCCACCGTACATTCTCATCTCACCCTTATTACCTCTCCACCCTTATTACTTCGTGTTGCGGTGCGCAACCCGATCCCACCGTACGTTCCCATTTCATAACAGCAATCACTAACAATTATATCACAAGGATCTTTATCATGAAGAACATAAGTTCATATCAACCAATAACTACGTGAAATCAAGGCACAATGATCCTTACCAATCAGCAATTCATATATGGTATTGCCTCAATCATTTAACTCATTAAAATCAGCCCATATTTACTTTCATTATTTACTACACATCATTTAGCACTTGGATACATTCAACACTTTATTTCATTATCGTTTCTTTCATTTTGCCGGAGATCCTCTCATACCGATGTATTCAACATTTAACGAGCTTTACACATGGTAGGATAAGCACAAAGAATCACCCTTCATAATCTCAATTAGCATGGTAATTGACTTAAGAAAATCAGAGAATGAATTTGTACAACTCGACACAGCAGGACAAACAATTCACATATGCTCAAGCAAGAATTTCATACCGTGTACTCGAAAACCAACAGGGTAACTCTACAAATATTAAAGTTAGCCATACATACCTTGATTTGGGATTTTTCCTTAATTTCTACCACAATTCACCGGACCTTCTAGCACCTTCAATCTAGTTCACAATGTGGCATAATTTAACTTAGAATTAGGAACAATGATCATGTCTTGAACTCACTTGATCATTCTATCAAACACTAAGTGTTCTTTTTAGATTAAATGGCCTCTTTTTAGTGAATGATTACTCTAACCCATTTCCTTTTACTAAATTATGATTAGTTGGTTACATGCATGCAAGGCTCCTACCCTTATCTTCATGAATTCACCTAACCATGTTTCATTTTAACAAAAATCTGGAAATTTAGGTTGATGGGGTAGAAGCTTACCTCTTGTAATGAAGAAAATGATGTCCTACTTGATCAATTCCAGGTCTGAGTAGTGTTGGAGGAACAAATTGGATGAAGTTGGACTCTCTCTCTAGAACCCACTCTCTCCTCTCTCTAATTTATCAGAAAATGAGCTTAAAATGAAAGGAGGAGGTGTTTTAATGAACTGGGGGTCGGGTATGAAATTAGAAATTTAATAGTCCCGAAGCAGAAATGCGGTCAGGAATGAGATCGCATTCCTGCTATGCAGTCCGCATTCCTGTCGCATAATTGGCCCTCAAATGGGCCAAAAAGAAAAGTAGACTGCCCAGGTATGCGACCACTATGCAGTCCGCGTACCTGTTATGCGATCGCATAGTGCGTCGCATAACTCCCTCCGCAAAAGCCAAGGTGCAAGAGTGCGACAACTATGCGGCCCGCATTCGTGAAATGCGATCGCATTCTAGGCCGCATAGCTGTCCTCAAAATGGACAACAAACTGTCCGGTATGCGACCACTATGCAGTCCGCATACCTGATCTGCGATCTCATAGTGGACCGCAGACCTGCGCAAATCTGGAATTTTTTTATCTTTTAAGTGCCCGGGTACTTTTTACTCAAAAAGGGTCCGTTTTAAGAATTTCTACAATTATAACAACACGGGGACCTATTTGGGTATTATTATTAGCCATGAAATTTTACGGGTCTTTACAGCTACCCATCCCTTACCTATGGCCCTGGAGGTATTAGGACCTCTATAGGGTGGTTCTAGACTGACCTGTATTACTTAAAAAAAATGAGAAATCTAGGCAACAAAAAAAAAAATACAAAAAGGACTTTCATATAAAGAAACAAATAAAGGCTCACATTGACCTCCACACATAAGCAACAAATGAACGCAATTGAATCAGCATACTTTGTTAATTTTAGAATCCTATAGGCAGGATATCTATATGAGCAGAAACAAAATGTAAAGAAACAGTTTTATTAAAGCTATCATTGAGACCTATTTGTTGGCCTACTGATTTTATTAAGCAAGAATCTGGGCTCTTCCAGGCAGCAAATTGTCACAATTTATAGGCCCAGAATCATTAGCAACCCTTACAGATCAGCCTAAGTGATAGCCAGAATTGGTCAAACTCAGAACTGATTAACGGAATCCTATAAGCATGGTTTCTACGAGTTTATTATAGACCTATAACATGGTTTCTAAGTGAACTACTGATTTTAACTCATAAAGACATGTTTTTATTCCTTTTAAGTCCTATAGGCATGCTTGCTAATTGCAGAATTGATTTAAAGCCTATAGGCATGATTTCTAAGTTGAGACTGATCTTTAAACTCCTATAGACAATATTTCTATGTTTGAAAACTGATTTAACCCTATAGGCATGATTTCTAAGTTTGAAAATTGATTTCACTCTATAGGCATGATATCTATTAGCTAAATCCTATAGGCATGATTTATAAGTTTGAACTGATCTTTACTTCCTATAGGCGTAGTATCTATTAATCGTATTTAGGCAGAATTTTAAGCAGATTGCCAGAAAAGGTTATTATTTCAAACAAACAGAATCCTGTAGACATGGTTACCAATGCACGTTGGGGTTTAAAAAATGTGTGGATCCTAAGACAGGATTTCTAATCAGAATTAACGAAAATGCCTATAAACAGGATCTCTAATATGCGAGTGTAAAAGTACAGAACTAAGCAATCAAGAAATTCCTATAGACAGGATCTCTAAACAAGTAGTAGCAATCACATGACTTGGTCAACGTAATTAAACCTATAGGCGGGATTTCTATCCAAGTTTAACAAAAATAGAAGGAAGCCCCCCAGCTTTCACTAATCAACCCCAAATCTATTATTACAGAAATTATTACAACCCATAATGAATAAATTACATAATAGTATCCATTACTCTATAGAGAGTCTTCATAGGCCCAGTATAAACCTAGGAACCAGGCCTTCCAACAGAACAACTTTGGAGTATAGTAATGATCTATCCATGGCACATTAAAAGTCAAGCTTCATGTGTGTCAAAGTTCCCAAGGGCCTCAGGGACCCTGGGCAATGCTCACACCAGAACCACATTCAGAAGGTAACTCATAAAAGATTGGAGAACCAGTCCCAATGTGTTAGAGTTCAAAGGAGTCTCAAGGACCCTAGGCACTGGTCACACTGGGGTTGATTGAGAACCTAAATTACTAATAGTAGGGGTTTTAAAACCAGTATATAAAGGAAAAGGGGCAGATTCAAAATAGTTCAATTTCTGAAGAAGAAAGTGCAGAACACAGAGTTGCAGGCAGAACTGCACCAAGAAGCAAACAAGGTTCATGTTCAGCACATAGTTTAATCAAGTTGTCATCTGATTAAGCTAAGTATTCATGCTAGTATTTAAAACAGCCATGGCTAAAACACAGAAGCAATTAGGCAAAAACATTTGAATTAAGCAGACATGTCATATGAGTTAAGCAACAGACAAGTGATCACATGTTTACAGTACCTTGCAAAAAAAAAATTCTAAACCTTAATCTTAGGAGATGATTCATATTATCTGAAATAACTTAGTCTTAGGTTAACAATATCATCAAATTGTCATAGAAAGGGTAGAATCATGCTAGGTAATTGAAACAGGTTAGTCAAACAAAGCATAGAGAATGGAATTGCAAAGGTTAGGACATAACAATTGAGAAGAAATCAAGTAAAGGTGAAATAGCAGTGAAATTCCAGAATAATTTGGCCTTGGTTTTCAGCCGGCCAATAATAACCACTTAGTAAAGAAATCAAAACAAGAGAGAACAAAGAGAACTTAGGTTTTTGTGAGAATAGCAGGATTCTAGTCTTTCTAAATAGAATGAGGAATGAGTTTTTATAGTATTGAATCAAGCAGACAAATAAAGTAACGAGTCACTCTTGCACTAATTAAGGAATCAATTTGAGTCGGAGCTCAATCAATTAACAGAACACATCAACATAAAATTAGGCTAGTAATACTTAATTTAGGGAATCGATCAGTAATCAAGTACCAGATCAAATAAGGTAAGAAATAAGGCTACGGGTAAATCAAACACATAAGGGAATATCAGTACTATACAAAAGGAAAGACTGGTTTTGAAACTCTAATTTCTGGGTAGGTAAAAAATTAGCAATTAACGCCAAAGTTAAAGACAAATAGGCAGAAACAGTAAAAGAAACAATTAAATAATCGGAACCCTAAGAAAATAGGTAGAAATACAAAGACATATAGATGGAACTAATTAAAGTAAGTAAAATCGGTCAAGAAAGGAAAACCATTAAAGGTTGAACCATTTTTGGCAAAATCTGTTAAAATCAAAACCCCAATTCTAGGGTAGACAAGATCGGTCAGAAATAATAATAGAAAAAGACTATGATATTTAAGGATAGAGGTACTGAAATTTTAAATGAGAAATACCAAAGCAAGCATAAAAATCGTTTCAGATCTGGAAGGATCTGAACCCTAAGTTTAGGGTAAGTAACAGATTCAACCAAAAATAGCCAGATCCGGTAAATTCTAACATTAAAGCGAACCAGAATGAACCAAAAATCTGATTTGAACTAGAGATCCAAAACCCTAACTGGAAGATACGAAAAATATTCGTACTTATAGGTATTGGCATGAACATAGACGGGAATAATAGAAATATAAGAGATTCTGGACCAGATCTAGTTCGAGTCTCTTGAGATACACTTGCCTTTTGAGGCAACTAAGTCAATTAACATCAAAGACGGGTAGTAAGTAAGGATGTAAGGCCAGATAAGGAAAGGAATCAGAGAATGATTCCATTTCTGGTAGGAGAAATGGTGACAACGGGGCTAGGGTTTGAGGGGGTGAGATAGAAGAGGAGAGGAACAGAAGACGGTGGGTGGGGAAAAATGAATTAGAGTTTGGGGTAATTGGTACTATCAAGAGGGGTGATTGATTGGGGTCGTTGATCTTCTGAGATCAACGGCCAGGATTAGAGTTTTAGGTGGGCGGGTTTTTATTTGGACGGGTATGGGTCTAGGGTAATTGGATTAGGATAATAGGTATTGAGCTGGATAGGTCCGAGAAAATTCATTAAAAGGGGCTATGTTTTAAATACACACTTAAATTAATTAAATAATTTATAAAATAATTAATGAATGATGAAAAATGTTATTTGTATATGAAAATAATTTAAAATAATTACTTAATATTATAAAAAATATAAAAATTAGTTTTTCCGTGCAAATGAAGTAATTATGCATATATATGCTATTATTGCAAAATTATTACAATCATAGCCTAAAGATACAAATATAATTAGGCATAAAATGATTAGAGCTTAATATAAATATAAATGATAAAATTAAGTAATAAAATTATTATAAAATCATTTGTGATGCAATTAGTAATTATTTAGATAATAAAATATTGTAATAAATTGATTAAAAATCCTTTAAAATTACGGAAAATTATGGAAAAATACTGGTTGATGCTCATCACTATTTTGAAGGTATATATGTATTTTTTGAAATATATATGAAAAAAATTGGGTATGAACAGGCACCACTGCCTGCCGCCGTCCGAACAGCCCCAAAACTTCACCCAATCTTCCTCTCTTGACCCTCTACCAGAATCCATACCCCATATCTCTCAAATCCCTCTCAATCCTCTCAATTCTACCCTGTAACTGAACCCTAGACGCCGCCTATTTTCCCGAATTCGAAGAACTCCGGCCATCCCTACACTTTAATTCTTTCATCACTGAATAGATCTCTTAAAGATCTATCAATCCCCCTTGGTTTCACGGCCAAACTCCGGCGACCGTCACTGCCATACCACCATTACTACTTGAAATTGCCTTCTTTTTGAGCCGTTAAGCTTGAGACTTTGTGCGCTCTTCAATAAGTTGGCTAATTTTTGTTAACATCGACTGGAGATGGCACAACATCCCAAGTTTGGTGGCTGCCCATTTGTTATTTCGGCAAGACGATTGATTCTCCAAGACTCACTTATTCGGTAACCCGATCTCCTTTTTTCTTTTTCTG
The DNA here is from genome assembly GCA_005239525.1 of Nicotiana knightiana. NCBI lineage: Eukaryota > Viridiplantae > Streptophyta > Magnoliopsida > Solanales > Solanaceae > Nicotiana > Nicotiana knightiana. The sequence continues at coordinate 62,478 of ML406248.1, forward strand.
ATTTTGTGTTTTGATTTTGTAAGTTGTATCGGGTTTAAGGCTTAATTTTTTATTCATGTTTCTGTTAGTTATGTGTAAGTGAATGATGATCATATAAGTTTTGAATTACCTATTAGTTCATAACTTTGAATCATATTTTAGCTTATGTTTTGTTAAATTCTGTTTTTCACAATAATTGTGATTGTAGTCGTTCACAATTTTAGTTTACTTGAATCAGTTTATATCAATCTAGTTTTTTTGTGTGTTGCTTTATCAATCCATAGTTGGTTGAGTTTGAAGGTTAGAATTTGAATTCAGTCATATATTGATGAAAATGTGAGGTAGTGAAAGAATACTTGAGAGTAAAGTACATGTTTGGTTTCCTTTACTGTTTTGGAGTTGTTAGGAGTACATGTACTCCCTTGTTTGACTGCAGATTTGTTAGAAAGGACTGTCCTTTCCTCTTCTCTTTGGACAGAATTTTAGCTAACTTAAACCTAACTTTAAAGCCTTCTACTACTATAACAGAGGTCTTTTTCTTCATTCTTAAGGGGGGCCATCAGGAAAAAAATTAATTGAAAGGAAGAATTTCAGCAATTATTTTTCCTCTTGGAAATAATTTAGAAGTGTCTTTAGGTTCCCTTTTTGGATTATCTTCAAGTCTTTTCTTTTAAAGAGTTTCTGGGTTCAAGTGTTTTGAGTTTTATGTTGTTTGTTGTGGTTGGCTGCTTGTTGCTGATTTACCATAGTCGAGTTTCTAAAGTTTTGTGCAACTTTGAGTTCACCATTGCTGCTTTTGCTTTGAATCTGCAATCTAGGTATATCCTTGACCTTGTAATGTAGAAACTTTATTGTAGTGAATGATATGATGAAATTTTTTGGTCCAGTAAGGGAAGCATGAAGTTTAGAGTTTATTTGAGTATTTCGGTTTCTTTTAACATCTATATCATGTTTACAAATGTTTGATTTGTCCATTGTATTAGAATGGTATATTTATGTGTACATTTGTTTCGAATTTTGAAGATTGTAGCATTCTAGTTGGTATAGTAATTGCCCCACAAGACTCTTTTCCCCGAAAGTTCTCAATGAAAGTATATGATTGCATAAAAAATAAAAGTGGACTTCTATTCTCAAGGATCCTTGTCTTTAATTTCCTTTTCCATTTACTTCATGTGCTTAAGCCATTCAAAAGGATTTAAGTTCTAAGATAGTTTGTTGAGTGTTTAGATTAAGAAAAAATAATAAATAAATTCTCATGTTAGGTCAAAGAGTTTGTGGTTATTTTATTTCTACTCATAATGTTTGAGTTTGAAGGAAAGTTCACCATGATGGTCATCAGTTGGGTCTAGCTTTAACTAGAGGATATTTATGAAATATCTCGCCATGATTTTGTTGATAGTTTTAGTTAACTCATGACATTTTATTTTAAACTTTATATTACTTAAAGTATAAAAAAAGAAGAAGGAGTGACGATGAGAAATTATTTTGTTGTACTTTTGAAATGAAAGTGGGGTTTAAAGTGTTGCGCTAGGCAAATAGTAGGCGCGCTTTAATTTTTTCATTCACGGAATTGCTTGCGTAGCGTTATGTTTAACATTTAATAAATTAATTTAATAATATCATACCATTATCTAATTAATTTTAGTTAATTTTTAATTTAATTAACCCTTTGCTAAAATCGCGGATTTGCTTGCGTAGCGCGATAGTTGACTTTAAATTATCTTCAAAATTAATTTTCTATAATGTAGTAATTTCTCAAAAGTACTACAAATAATTGATTGTAATGATTTCGAATTTTCTTGCGAGGCGCAATTATAAGTTATTTAATTTTTTTTTCAATCATGTATTCGCTTGCGTAACGTGGTTATGACAAACAATATTATCCATTTTTTTTTTTATAATTCTAATAATCAAGAAATAAAAGCACATAGGTAAAATATTGAAAAATCAAATAAAAACACAGTTTGTCCAAAATTAATTCAAGCCAAGTTGTAGTCAATAAAGCGACTGTGCCAGAACCACGAGATTCGGGGAGTGCCTCACACCTTCTCCCCAATCAATTGAATTCCTTACCCAGTCTCCTATTTTTGCAGACCAATAAAATAGAGTCAAACCTTTATTTGACTAGGGATTCAAATAAAAGGTGACTCGGAATATCAAAACTCAATTCCAAGTGACGACTCTGTAAATAAAATAATCCTTATTCAAATTTGTCACTTTAATTGAAAAAACTCTTTAACCCACATAATCCACAATAACACATATCTTTTGGGGTAGAAAAAGGGTGTGACACTACCTCTAACTCTCCGTAGGCCCTTCAATGCCAACCTCTCACACCTCATGGGGGCGTCTGTGCTCTTCCTCTTCACATGACCAATCCACCTAAGCCGCGCTTCCCGCATCTTGTCCTCAATAGGGGCCACACCCACCTTATCACGGACAACCTCATTTCTGATCCTATCTATCCTGGTGTGTCCGCACATCCATCTCAACATCCTCTTCTCTGCTACCTTCATCTTCTGGACATAAGTAATTTTTGCAAAAGATTATTTCCACTGCTCGAACCCGCGACCTAAACTATAGCACCTTAGAAGGTTCATTTTAGAAAAGTCAGTTTCTTTTGTCCTTTTTCTTATATAGTAGGGTTTTGAACCTATCCGGATATTCTAGTACATGAACAGAGAATTAGGAATTGGCGAATTTAAGATGTTTTTCTAAAATCAAGTGTAACTAACTTTTGCAAAATTTTCAATAATTTAAATACTAGTTGCAACCCAGGCTCTTCTGAATAAAATTTAATTAAGAAATTGGATCTCAAGTTTTGCATAATAATAAAAATACAGCCCCTAGCTCCAAAATAGTTGGAAAGATAAATATTTTATCAAGATTCGTTCCTTTTATCCTCTTTTTAAAAATTCTGGAAACAAACAAAAGGTTTTAAACGTGCATCTACAGTCTCTTTCTATAAATTATTATTGTCCCTTTCCTTTCCGTGCATCTATATTCTCATCTCAAAAATAAGGCACAGCAATCTCACCTTATGTTTTTCTGGCTGAAATCATCTAACGGAATACTTACAATAGTAACGTTTAAAAATAATCTTCAATGTATAGGTACTTCACTTTTTCTTAGAGATGGTCTAAAGGAAATTAAAAAATTTATCAGCAAATCACTGCATATTTATGCTTTTTCGCCAAAAAAACTACTTAGTTTGAGCATTTTTATGTTGATGCTTTGGTTCTCTACAATACATTTTTGACATCTTACACCTACTTTTTAGTTTAAGACTCGTGTATTGAATTTGTCGAGTGTATTGAATTTGTCGAGTGAAAAGTGGAAGGTAAACCTAACAAAATGTGCAGAGCCATAGAAACATTATGGTCCACGTATGAATAGACTACACATTTTGTACATATAAAACAGAAGATCATTTCTCAGCCATTACAATTTCCTCTATTTTACAGCAGAGAGGACAAGATCCTAATTAAAGTGAATGAAAGGCTAGTCATTTCTTTTACTTGTACCATGTAATTCACATGCAGTCTACTTTCATTGAAGACAGTAGATAGTAAGTGCCTGTTTGGACATAAAATTTGATGGAAGATTTTTCTAAAACAAAATTCACTTTTTTTTTAAATTCAATATTTGTTTATAAAATTTCCAATTTTCAATTGAAGATGCATTTTCGAAAATTTTAAAAACTGCAAAAAAGTTATTTTTTAAAATTTTCACTCAAATCAATCGCGAGACTTCAAAAACAACCCAAACTGAAATTTACGTCCAAACACAACTCTAAGCTAGCGTTTGACCATAGATTCCCAAATTTGTTTTGAAAAATCTGTTTTGGGTGAAGTTTGACTCGAAGATGAAAATGTGTTTGGACATACGTTTTCAAAACATATTTCCCAAATTTATTTTGGAAAAACATGTGTATTATTAGGGATTTGGCCCCTGGTTTTGGGATTTGGGATTTGGAATTTAGGATTTTGCCAAAATATAGGCAAAATTTATGGCCAAACATGTGTTTGCCAAATAAAACTCAAGTTTATTTTGGAAAAATGTATGATCAAACGGGTCCTAAATTTCAAATACCATTTCACTTAAAACTTTTTTTTACCATTTTTTCTAATTTTACAATTCTTGTGTCCAAACGCCTACTAAGATGCTTCAATGCAAACATTTGCTCGCAAAGTCATGTGCTCGAATGTATAAGCATGTAAGAGTACATGCCCTCCAATTTCCACCACAATTCCTCTGCTTCCACAAAGAGCTATAAGTACTACCTTTTCAACAACTAAATTAGTGGTAGCAAAAAGGGTGTGTGAATTCCATCCATGGCTTCTCTTTGGCTAGCTCTTGCTGTAGTTGTCCTGTTTTTTCTTCTTCTTCAAGAACTGCAGAAGAAGTTCAGTAACAAGAAAAAGAAACTGCCACCAGGGCCAAGAGGGCTTCCACTTCTTGGAAATCTACACATGGTAGGCGAGAATCTTCACCAAAATCTGTGTAAAATAGCCAAGAAATATGGTCCTATAATGACCATCCGCTTTGGTCTTGTACCTGTCATTGTTGCTTCCTCTCCTCATGCTGCAGAACAGTTCTTGAAGAATCATGATTTGGTTTTTGCCAGCAGACCGTATAATGAAGTTCCTCAGCACATTTTCTATGAACGGAGGAATCTGGTCTCAGCCAAGTATGGACCATATTGGAGAAACATGCGCAAATTGTGCACTCTGCAATTGCTAAGCAATGCCAAGATCTATCAATTTCAGCCTATGAGGAAACAAGAAGTCGGAATTCTTGTGCATTTCCTCAAACATGCGGCATCTGAAGGCACTGTGATTGATCTTAGTGCTAAAGTTGCATCTCTCAGCGCTAACATGTCTTGCCTCATGATATTTGGGAAGAAGTACATGGACGAGGATCTTGGCGATAAGGGTTTCAAAGCTCTGATTCAAGATATACTGCACATAGCAGCATTGCCAAATTTCGCTGAATTCTTTCCCTTTCTTCGTGTTCTTGATCTTCAGGGATTTGCTCGTCGTATGAAGGAATTAGCTAAGCTTTTTGATGAGTTCCTGGAGAGAGTTATTGATGAACATGTTCAATCCACTGAGCAGAAGCAAGTAAAAGACATGGTTGATACACTGATGAGTATTATGCAATCTAAAGAAGCTGAATTCGAGTTTGATCGTCGCCATATAAAAGCTATTTTGCTGGTAATGTTCACTCTAATTCCACATCTGTTTCGAAAATATTAGGCAAGTAGTATAAGTTTATTTCCCCTTGAGGATAATGGTATTAAGAAAAGGGGAACACATACATTCATTCTCTAGTTCGAGCTTATAAATATTTTGAGATATTACTATTAGTTATCTTATCATATATCCCATGCTGAAAAACTAGTATCTTATGTTGGTATAACAGTTTTTTAACAAAGCTTTGATGATTTCTACAAAAAGATTTTATTCACTCTATAATTTCACTTGTTATAGGTCAACAAGGTTACATATAGTTCTGTTTATGTAATGATACTGAACTTTGCTTCATGTCATACACAGTTTTACTACTACTACTACTATGATGTCTATTATGAAATCTTTACTTGACAGACCAACTCTAATTTAGTGGCATTCTTCGAAACTATATAGAAATAGTGGTAGGACAAATTGTTCTATATGTAATATGATTTATTATTTTTGCTGGCCTTCTCTTGGACTGTAGAAAGCAAACTCAGTTGAAGTTTCCAGTTTTCAGTATGTTATGAGTTTAATAACTAAAGAATAGTGATATGTGTAGGACTTGCTGATAGCTTCAATGGATACTTCATCAACAACAATCGAATGGATTCTAACGGAACTTTTAAGGCATCCTGAAGTGATGAAAAAACTCCAGAATGAGTTGGAACAAGTAGTTGGTAGAAAGAGGATGGTGGAAGAATCAGATTTAGAAAGTCTGGAGTATTTGGATATGGTCATAAAAGAAAGTTGTAGGCTCCATCCAGTTGCACCATTATTGCTTCCTCATGAGTCTATTGAAGATTGTACGGTTGATGGTTTTCATTTACCTAAAGGATCCCGACTTTTGTAACGTTTGGGCAATCGGAAGAGATTCAGACACTTGGATTGAGCCAGAAAAGTTCAAACCTGAGAGGTTTCAAGGAAGCAATGTTGATCTCCGAGGACGAAATTATGAACTTTTACCATTTGGCTCTGGGAGAAGAGGCTGCCCTGGTTTGCAGTTAGGGCTCACCGTCGTTCGTTTGGTGGTCGCACAATTGGTTCACTGCTTTGATTGGGAGCTACCAAATGGAATGCTGCCAAAAGATATTGACATGACTGAAAAATTTGGATTAGTAACAGCTAGAGCTCAGCATCTAATGGCGACTCCTACTTATCGATTGCATATGAAGTAAAATGCAAATGTCAAAATAGGTACTGCCATTGGTTCGAACACGATGAAGGTTAGACCAAAAAGGAGGGCATTTGATTTATTTCCTATAGTATGTTGAACTTATTTTTGAACAAGTACCTTTCTTATATTTCTTCTAAGTTTGCCTTAAGAAACACCAGAACATAAATAAAGTATCTAAGTTCAATTCATCAATTCTTGTTTAGGTACATTTTCATTTAGAACATCCTCATAATAAAAGCAACTCACCAGGGGGTCTTATGCTATGGTGGTCAATAACTTGATCTGCCATTTTCACACTAATTCACCTACTTGAACAAGGGAACGCCAAGGATAGAGTTTAATGTGCGTGTATAAGAGAATGTGTCTTCCTCCATATATGTAATGCCTCATAAATATATTCAACAATATCTATATATATACACACACAAACATATAGATAGACATGAGTGCAGTGGCGGAACCACCTTGTAGGAAGGGGTGTCAAATGACACCCCTTTGCGGGAAAAATACACTGTGTAGTTAGGTAAAAAAAAATTATATGTTTATATATACTATGTATTGACTCCCCTTAATCTCGTGGTATATTTACTTTTATATATTTTGACACCCCTTAACGAAAATTCTCGCTCCGACTAGTAGGTTATCATTATACTTATTTTCAGTCTAAAAAATATTTGTGCTAGTACATAAAAGATAAAGACATATTTGTCTTTCACCCAAATCCCCAAATTTCTTCTCCTTCCTTTACATTTTGCTAAGGAAGACTGACAGCCAACCCCAAATTTATTTTCCTTCCTTTTCCCCAATTTTTATCTCTCTCAATTGTTAGATTCTTTGCGTTATTCCGAATAAATACTGAGTTGTGCCGATTTATTATTTGCCAGAAGTTTATTGATCTTTTACGTTTATGTTTTGCATCAAGAAATTAAAAAAAGAAAAAAATGAAGAATACCTTACATCCAGTCAGATGAACAAACCAATAGCATTGGAAAGCTTTGCCTCCATTAATGTTGGTCAATAGTGGAAGATGCTACAACGAACGTAATGGAGGAGACTCTGAATATCTAGAAATGAAACGCATACACAAACAACGGGGATTTAATGTGCTAACATTTAGTTACATTTTTATGTTACATTACAAATTTATTTACCCACGTTAGAAAGGCTATCATTTAATTATATTAGCATATTTAATTTATTATTTATTTATAAAATAATATATTAAACTCAAATTTTATTCATTTTAGGCCTTATTCTTCTTTATTTCTCTCATTTTCTCTCTCTAGAATAGCCTTAGGCCTCATTTTATTTTTTTAAAGATTAAGACGTCTGAATCTGAATACACATCTGAATATCAAGATGTGTATTCAGATTAAAATATCTAAATTTGAATACATATCTAATTATATTAAGATGCGTGTTAAGATCTGAATACTAAATAATTAAGACTGTTTGATTTTTAACATTTGAATGTATAAACTTTATCTTTATTTGAAAATTAATAAACATAAAATTCAAATGAAATACTAACTGATCTAATATTCTACCAATAAAATATATAGTTCTTAAAAATATGATAGTTGGTGGTGATGACTAACGGGTGAATGCCGTGGTTGGTGGTAGTTTTGGTTGATTATGGTGGTTCATGCTAGTAGCTAGTAGTGATTAGTAGTGATGGAGATTATGATTGAGGGTAGTGGTGGTGGGTACTTATACTTAATAATGGCGGGTAATAGTAGTAATTGTGATTGAGGAAGGTGGTGGGTTGGTGGTGGTAGGTTATAATGATGGGCGGTGCCGGCTGTGATTGTTGATGGTGATGGGGTGGTTAGTTGTGGTAGTTGAGGTAGATGAGTGTTGATTGTGCGGAGAATGATGGTGGTCGGAGTGGTAGTGATGGTGGGAGGTGATGGTTGATAATGGTGGCGGCTATGATTGAGGATGATAGTAGCGTGGTGGTGGTGATGGTTGACTATGGTGGTGGTGGTGGTGGTGGCATGGTGGTAGTTGATAATAGTAGGCGGTGACTGCAGTTAATAATGAATATGTGATAACATCTTAATGAAATTAAGTCTCTGTTATAGATCTTAATCATACAGACCTATTCAAACTCATTAAGTGGTTGTGAAGTAAAAAACACAAACACACTTAATGATTAAAATCTGAATAATTAAGATTCAGACTTTAAAAACAAACGCACTTAATGTCTGAGATCTGAATAATGAAGATTGAGATATCCATTAAGTACAAACAAATGAGGCCTTAGTCCTTGTATTCAATTGTTCACATTAAAAAATCTATCGTGAATTGCTATGAAGTTAAAAATACAAAAACATAAACGAAACTGATGAAAGACAAGTCTTGAGAGATAAATACTAACAGTAAAGAAGAGTTTGAGAATGCCGAAGCTAGTGTTGGCTGCTGTCTGGCTTTATATTTATACTAGTGAAATTTTCTGCATAATTATAAGAAATATCACTAAATTAAAAAAAATAAATAACAATATATAGTGGATGAAAGAGATAATATTTTTAAATTAATATGGATATAAAAGATAATTCTACATATTGATAAATCGTATACTTAGCATTTTAATTAGAATTAGATTTTAGGTTTCTGTATTTTTTCTTGATTTTTTTTAAAAGAAAATAAAAGAGAAAGACTTTTTAAGAAAAAAATTTCACTTACATATATTATAATAAATGAGGAGAAAGTGAGAGATTAATATATGACTTTTTAAGTACAATTATACTTTAGATGCATGTTAATAGATAATTTTTTCATTAGATAGTAAAATGTCGGATTTGCTAAAATTTCTCATATTCAAATAAAAGAAATATGAAATAAAAGTAAAGAAACTAATAATGAAAAGAAAAGAAAACAAAACAAAACAAATATGTGGAAATTGCAGCATATTCTTTTTTTTATTCCTTCTCGTTATGTCATTTTTAGCCTTCATCTTTGTCTTTTCTTTTCTATCATTAGTTTTCCTCTCATATTTTCCATTCCAACGAAAACAGAGTACTCCACTTCGCAATACTTGCTCAATTATTTGTATCACTTCAGCAAAATAATTTTTTTCCCCAAATAATAGACAATTCAAAGAAGAAAATCAAAACATAACTTTCAAAAAAAAAAGATAATTATCACAATACTTCAAAAGAATCAAAAATTACAAAGTAGACCAAATAATTTATTTTATTTTGTTGTACATATAATACATGTTCCAATCATAAGAATAAAATAACTACTAACTTTATAAAAATCACAAGTACAAATGAAGTAGAAAATAATTTCTATTTTACAAGAAACAACACATGCCGATGGCTCAGAAAAGAAGAACCTGCGTCTGCTCTGTGACTTTTAGCTCTAATACTTTTTACTCGCTGAAAGAAATAAGAAGTGTTGCCAAAATATCCAATGAAAGGCATATTTGAATATTTAAAATTTATCCCTTTTACACAATGAGCTTTTATTGGTTAGTAGTTAGCAGACTTCCAACAAAGAACTCATAAGTAATTAATTTGATTCTAAACGAAAATACAAACTTACGACAAACAAATGTTCACAGAAAATAAAGCGAAAGAGAACACATGAAAAAGTAAATAGAGAAGAAAAAGATACAATTTGAGACCTTAATCTTAAGAAACTAGAAAGAAAAAGAAATGCAAACTTAGTGTATAATTTTTCATGTTCTTGTCGACAACCCCTCCCGCAATATCGATCATTATTCAAGAGTCTTCTTTCTCTAGCCAAACTAAAACATGAATATAATGTTGCAGTAAATATGACAACATTACTATTTCAGGTAAAGAATAGAAAGGGTAGTCTTGGGTAGGGGTCTCATGAAACAAAGTTATGAATTTATATAGGAAAAAATAGATGAATACCATAAGGTATTTTAGTTTTTAAATTAAATATTTAAGGGTTATGAATATGAAAAATATGAGAGTTATGGATATTATTAAAAGTAAAAGTTAAGGTAGTATGAGTTATGAAAATGAGAGAAATAAAGGGGAAGATTAAAAAAATGAGATAAATTATCATAAACTTACATATTAAATTTTTGGAGGTTATGAATATGAAAGGGATTGGATTTATTGAGACTATTAAAAGTATAGGTTATGAAGATAAAGAGTTGTGAGTTATGAAAATAAATTTTTTAATTTTATTATAAAATAAATTGAAAGAGTGATGAAAGATCCAAAAACAGGAGAAAAAAAATAAATAAGTTTCTTAGCCTAAGAGAAGTGTCACCTCACTTTCTTATTGCTCACTTATACATATATAGATTAGCAAGTTACAATAGAGATAACAACAAATATGAAAAAGGTACACAACTATACTAGATTGATATGCATATATTAAGTCCTACAGCTTTACGAGATTATCACATCCTAACAAAAATAATATTTTGTTCTGAAATAAAATTTGTAGTCCTTTTGTGTTTTGTAAAATAAAACTAGTGGAATGGCTCGTGCTGAACTCGAGCCCGAACGTAATAAGATAGCAATTATATTACCTTATGAAAGGAGTGAATTTTCATAAAGAGTAACTCGTACTATGATCAATTTGTGGAGTTGAGATATATCAATTTCAAGCACTCATTTATAAAATGTTATCGAGATTCGAGATACTCCATCATCAAAAAAGTTAATTCCATAGCAACATGAAAATGTAGTTGGCATGACAAAAATATAATTAGTACACTGTACAACAGAAAGTACATTTGTCATCTATATACTATATAACTACAGCATCTACAATATAAAAAAAAAAATTCTCAAACAGAGAAATTCATAAAAACTCACAACATAAATTGATTATGATTTCAGGTGTCAAGAAGAATAACAAAATCCTAGATAAATGAAATAATATTTAAAAGCACCAATTTCTTATAATTGACTGATATATAACGAAAAAATATTTGATCTACGAAAAGTATCAAGTTAGAGGATTATATATGAATCAACTTGATAACCAAAATATATGTAAGAATCCTGAGTATCTTGACTTGAGTAATAATTCGGTTTGTGGGCTAATTCCAGCATCATTGTTTTACCTACCCTCACTTGTGTGTCGTGAGTTTATATCTGGCGGCCAACAAATTTTCTGGCCAAAAAATTGAATTACAAAATGTAACTTCTCCCCTAGTAATTCTTGACTTGAATGCCAACAAATTGTAAGGGTCAATACCTGAGTTTTTCTTTGAGCTACACGATCTCGGAACTCTTACAATTTCAATGGAACTATGCATTTGAAGAAGTTTACAAAGCTCAATAATCTTGGAAGTCTTGATCTATCCCACAAGAGCTTATCTGTTGGCACAAATATAAGTGAATCAGATCTTGCCTTGCTCCCCCAACTTGGTGTCCTGCCCAGGTTGCAAATGCTACATCTCTCAAGCAACCAACTTGTGGGAAAATCATCGATGAAAATCTATTTTCTGAATCTTTCTGGAAAACCAATTCATGCATTTCAAGAGCCTTATAGATTTGGCATTCTAGATTTCCTTGATCTGTATTCAAATCTGCTCACGGGAGATATTCCACCACCACTAATAGCAGCTAAATATGTGGACTTCTCCAACAATAAGTTTGCTACTTTGATGCCGCCTGACTTTGGCAATTATCTTGGTAAAGAGAAGGGACAGATGCAAGCAAGTATATGTCCAGTAAGAGGAGCCAACAAGGGACAAATAATAACTTCATTTCTATTTTGTCTGGTTAAGCAACAGAACAAACAGTAATTTCGTTTCTATTTGGTCTGGTTAGTCAAACACATTAAAACCGGGACAAATCATACAAGGAAGAAAACAAGGTCAAAAGAAAAGTTTTGCAACTGTTTCTTTTATAGAAGAGGATGAATGTGGGAGGACGAAAGTATCATCTATTAATATAGAAGTTATTAGATTTAAACAACGAGAAATATTAACATGATGAAACGTTTTGGTTGATAGGGACAAAAAAATACACTCTCATAATCGGAGGCTTTGGTGAATGAAATATTTTTTTTAATGAAGAATGAATGAAATCTTTTCCTATTTACTGATTTCTACAATGGTGCAAACACCTAATGATCTTCCTAAATAGTTTGTCCATGTGCTCTTTTCTTCTCCCTTGTGTTGTGCTACAACAAGACAAATCTAAGTCTACAATAATGGTATTACAAATCAAACTAACCCCGAAGAACTATTAAATAAAATTTCATGAATGTGTTAATTAAAATGCCTGCACATAAGAATTGTATGTTCTCTCTGTTGATAAAAACAAACATGATTTTGGAGCCATAAAACCTATGATATTGTGAAACAGGTGTGGCTCTTAATTCTTTGATGGTTTGATTCAGTCTTCCTATTTGCTCTTGGTATACTTTTCTTACATAACTTTCTTTCATACTCCGTATTAACTGTTGTTACAAAAAATATGATTTTGGAGCCCAAACAAACTATGATGTTGTGAAACATGGGTGGCTCCTAAAGAATTGTGTAACGATTCGACCAGTCGTTTTGAGCAATTGTACTTTTCTCGGTAGATTGAGGGAATGAGTAGCTCCGTATGATGTATTATGACTTATGTGAATCGTCGGTTTTGGTTTTCAGATTATTCAGAATAAATTTGGAGGAATGAATTTCATTGTTGAAGCTTTAAGGGAAGAGTTAATCAAGTTTTACTTTATGTGAATTTGACTCCAGAGCGGAGTTTTGATGGTTTCGATAAGTTTGGATAGTAATTTTAGACTCAGGATTATTCCTGCATTTTCATTTGGATGGTTCTAAAAGGTTTCGGCACAAATTGGCGAAAAATTAGAAATTTGAAGATTTGGAAAGTTCAAAAGTTTGACTGGGAGTGGAATTTTTGATATCAGATTCGGATTGCGGTTCTGGGAATTGTAATAGCTTCATTATGTCATTTGGGACTCGTGTGCAAATTTTGGGTTCATTTCGGATTGATTTGCTATGTTTCGGCACGAGTTATTGAAGTTGAAAAGTTCAAAGTTCATAGATTTCGATTTGAGATGCGATTCTTCATTTTGATATTGTTATGTGTAATTTGAGGCTTCGAGTAGGTTCATATTATATTATGGGACTTATTGGTATGTTCGAACGGAATCCCGAGGGGCTCGGGCGTGTTTCAGATTATTTTTGGACTATTTTCCTCCATTGTGGCCTTGCTGGTGTGTTCTGGTTTCTGGTGCATAGATTGTTCTTCGCGATCGCGGATCAGTAGATGTGATCGCTTAAAGGGTAAATGGATTTGGGCTATTTCTTATTCGCTGTCGCGATTGGCCATATGCGATCGCATATCTTGGTGTTGAAGATTGTTCGCGTATGAGGAATTGCAGTCGCGCAGTGTTGAGGTTTAGTAGCTGGAACTAGGGAATTCTTCATCGCGGTCGCGTAATGTGAGTCGCGTTCATGAAGCTTTGGCAGCAGTAGTCATCGCATTCGCATGAGGTGTATCGCGAACACGTATGGTCTTTTGTTGGCAGTGTAATTTTGTTTATCGCGAACACATGGATTTCTCGCGTTCGCGTAAGAGAATAGCTGGCAGATTCTATTAAATCTCATTTAGGGGGTTTCAGTCATTTTATCATTTTTGAAGCTATGGAGCTCGGATTGAGGCGATTCTTGAAGCAATTTTCACTATATGAATTTTGGTAAGTGTTCTCTACTCAGTTTTGTTTATATTTCATGAATTTATCTTCGATTCTAGCTTTTGATTGATGATTTTCAAAGAGGAAATTGGGGATTTTGGCCTAAAGTTTCATAATGTGAATTTTTGAGTTTTGAACATCGATTTAGAGTCGGATTTGAGTAAAACTAGTATGGTTGGACTCGTAATTGAATGGGTTATCGGATTTTATAAATTTTGTCAGGTTCCGAGGCAGAGCCCGGGTTGGGATTTTGGCCGATTTTGGACTTTTGATTAAAGATTTGACCTTTTTCGACTGGGATTAGTTCCTATAGTATTGTTTGATGTATTTGAGTTGTTTTTGGTTAGTTTCGAGCTGTTCAGAGGTCAGTTTGCGCGGGATGGTATTTTTGGAGCATCACTTGGCTCGCTCGGTATTGGAATTGGCTCGTTCGAGGTAAGTAACACTTCTAAACTTGGTGCTAAGGGTATGAAACCCCGAATTACGTGTTATATGATTGGTGTTGAGGTGACGCACATACTAGGTGACGAGCATGTAAGCGTACATCGTGTAAGTTGTAATTCTATGATACTGTGTAGCTACCCGATCTTATTTGTAACCATGAAATCTCTACGTACTAGAGCTATTGAGCTGTGATTCATGTTAGAAACCATGTCTAGGCTACATGCTTATTCTGTTGGGACCCATTGAGGTCGTTACTGTTGTTGAGTTATTTGCTTACATTGCAATTTCATACTCAATCATGTTCATTCATTTGATATCACACCTCAATCTCTATTACTACGTATTGATACATTATATAATTATTTTTGGGCTGATATTTCATGCATTGAGAGCCCGAGAGACTGGAGAGATTGAAGAATGAGTGAGGCTGAGTGCGTGATTGTAAGGATATTTATAGGATCGGGCTACACGCAGCAACATGTTTCATTGATTTTATGCCATGATTGGCTTGATATAGCACTTGGATTGAAGGAGCCTCTCCAGAGTCTATACATACCCCAGTGAGCGCAGGTACCTACTGAGTGCGACTACCGAGTACCAAGTGATTGGGAGGACTGAGTGACTGTGAGGATTGAGTGACTAGGAGGACTTGAGTGACCAGGAGGACTGAGTGAATTGATACTCTGGGAGTATGCATATGGTCTTTATCACTGATTTGCATCGCATTTGGCATGTACACTTGACATACAGGCATAAAGATGAATTTTTTCCTCATGTCGTATAGTATCACGTCATTCATGACTTCTCACATATCTTGACATATGGGCATACAGAGGTATTTAACACTTGCTATCTGAAAGGAAAATGAAACATCATATTTATTATTGAAAGGATTTTGGGAAAAACTCACAGTTTTTAAACTTACTCATATTTTTGACGATTTCGGTACAGGAGTTGGGTTTTCGCTGTTATACTTGAAAAGCGGAGAAAAACTATGAAAATATGAGCATTTTATCTCTGAGTTACTCCTTTTATTACTTGCTTTACTTTGTTATGAACTGTTGTTGGCTATTGTTGTTGGACCCGACCTTTATTCTAGCTCGTCACTACTTTCAACCTAAGGTTAAGTTTGTTACTTACTGAGTACATGAGGTCGGTTGTACTCATACTATACTTCTGCAACTTGCGTGCAGATGTTGGCTGATGATGTTGCTATGTTCGATGGAAGCTGGATTTGAAGATGTACTTGCGTTCCAGTTGTAGCTTCCTCTTGTTCATGGTAGCCTTAGATTCATAAAATTTTGTTTATGTACTTTTCGAACAGATAATGTATTTAATTCATACCAGCTTTGTAAACTCTATTCTTAGAAGCTCATGATTTGTACTACCAGCCTTTGGGAAAATGTATAAGGTTCAGTAACTTTTTTATTTAATTGTACCATTACTTTCTCCGCAATTGGATAATTATTAATTGGCTTACCTAGCAGGTTGGGTTAGGTGCCATCACGATTAGATGGATTTTGGATCGTGACAAATTGTGATACAAGAAAATTTGTTTTGATTTTTAAAATAAAAGGTTGAGGTTATTATGAATATCACAAAGTAATTCCTTGGTGTAGTGTTACAATTGAAGTTACTGTATGAGTATCTAAAAGTTGAACATATCGCCAAAGTCAAAGGTAAACTGATGTTGATGTATGAGCAAATGACAACAGATATTTTATATCCTTCATATCAATTTCATCACATATCTTTACCATTAGAATTACATACAAATTGTTCTTTCTAGCATAAAAAGAAGGTCGGTATTTCTAAAGTTCTCCAGGCCGTCAATAGATTATCCCTATCAAAAATCTTTACTTGCACTTAGTTGCTTTGGTTGATTACTTAAAGCCTTCATATCAAATAGAAATCATTTGTCTTCAAGCATTAAATGTTTGGGAATGAAAACAATCTAACACTCTTCTCTTTGATAATTAAATTAATAGTCACCAATCAATTCTCACATTCATACAGGTGTATTCTTGACAAAGGAGGGGGTTATAATTAGCGAATAATACCTTTCTCTAATAAAAATTCTGAACAAGAACAATGTGTCAACCAACCTCTATCATTGTAATCTAGCCAATTCATTTGCATCATATTAAGCCTTATTCTCTTCGAGCGTTCACGTATCACGACAAGAAAAATAATTAACATTCAACCTTCAAGACAAAGTAGGACTTACCAATTATAAATTCAAATGGTGAACTCGAGCTGGCTAAATATGAAAAAGTTAAAAGGTAAACTCTTATGTTCTAACGAATGAAATATTAGGAAATCCACCAAATATAATCTAATAACAACCTCCTCCCCTCAAATAAAAACTAGAAAAAAGAAGAACAAACAAACAAGAAGGAATAACAGAAAATTTTGGTCTTAACTATCACACGTGGTTTTCAGAATATCTTTCAAGATTTAGTTAATATTTCAAAAGAAAATATTCACTTTATTGATGTGGTTGTATTTTGTATTTTACTTAGTATACTTTTGGACTTGGCGTTGGTACTTTAATCGTCACTTGCTAATACTACTCCATATGTGACAAAATATGTAACTTCCATCCCGAATCTTAGTTTCTAAACCTTCAAATCATTTTGATTAGACTATATTAATTTATGGTAGCATTCTTCGGCCAACAATTAATAGTCAAGACTAAGTTTGTGAAGTTCTCAACAAAATTTAACTTGCATAATAATGTGACAAATCTAACTTCTTTTCATTTTACCAAGAGCAAGTTCTGGAGAAGTAGAGTTTTTTTTGTCACACTATCACGTTGCTAATTCATGTTGTTAAGTAGAACTACTGTTACTTGGCTATGTTGTTAGTTTTTCAAACATAGAAGTATTGCTCGATTTCTTCTTCATTTTGCCTCCCAGTTGTGCTTTATTGTCATTTCCTTTAGCAGTAGCTTCCTTTTCTCTTTACAGTAAAAAAGAATAAACTTTGAAAGTTACCCTCTATGCATTAATAACTGCTCAATAAACGGTCTCATCTCATTCACAGGACACAGTGACAATTTAAATCTCCATTAACTATGATTTCAATCACAAAAGATCAGATGATTTCTCGAACACAAAGATAATTATCAAATAATTTTTCTCAGACACGAAATTCCAAAATTGTAAAATCGCAGGCTAATCCCTATCCGAAAACATACACATAATTCCATTCCAATTTAAGAAAATGACCCTGAAACCCGACAAATACTAAATAGAGATTACGAAGCATTATTTTTTCTTTAAGATATTCTAATAACTATCTCTTTGACCATGCTCCAACTAAAATAAAAGCTTAAAATTATAATGGATAGAAGGGGCTACACCTTTTTCCTATAGTGAGAGGAAATGTAAATCGAACTCTTCGATTTGATGAGAACACAGTGGATTCTAGCTGTTGCCAGTGCTTAAAAAAATTGAAAATCGAAGCACACACAAACTGTTTTTAAAAAAAAAATCAAAACCCAAAAAGATAGCATAAAAAGAGAGAATTATAAGAACTTAAATATGCTTCCTACGAATTCCTAATTTTAATTCCAAACCTAACAACAAAGGAGTATATCCGGGGAGGGAATTTACATGTAGAAATAGAGCTTCAGGCGACAATCTAATTATTTGTTCCCATCAGAATTTGGATCTTAGTGCAGTCAGACATTACTTGTAGAGGAAAAGGGCAAAGAGTTTGAAGATGAACACAATAGAGTGAGTTTGTAGGTTTTACGAAGAATGGCATAAAAATAATACTTGGTCTAGCTATTAATGCATAGAAGACGCGTCATATTCTTACAGCAGATTTCCGACTCATACACAAATAAAACAAAGCTTAATACTGATGAATTTACATTGTTATCCCTGGAAGCAGGATGACGAGGAGCTGCTTACTCCCGCTTCTAAATAGTAGGAAAATTTGTAGTCCGCAGCCAATGAAGTGACATGTTGGAGTTGTCATGTGAATTCGAAGTCCGGGCTTCATTTACTTAAAATTGAGGTGGCAACCACATTAACTACTGAAAATCGAAAATCAAAAATCAAATTTTTTGAAATTGTCATTTGTTTAGATTGGGTGCTATTATAAATGATTGAAAATAATCTTTGGAGTTTATATCTCAATTTTGAGAGAATTTGGTGAAGATTCAAGTTGGTTTTTATTGGAAGTTCAGATGGAGACTCGAATAAAAATGTCACGACCCAAAATCCACTATAGGTCGTGATGGCGCCTAACGCCGCCATCAGGCAAGCCAACGGTGATTAATCAACGTAGTTACCTATTTATTATTTTTGAAATCCTGAATCCCATTGATAAGTAGAGTAGGATCTGGTACTCGCAGAAACCCATGGTTTTATTTTCCAATTTACGTATCAAATATAAATTACAAGGTGAAATGATAATAATTACGTGAACTATAATAATGAACATTCAGTAGGAACCCCCAAAACCTGGTGTCACAAGTGCATGAGCATCTACCGAGAAATATAATAAATACAACATCTGTCTGGAATACAAGTAAATAACTCTGATGGAGACTCTGTATGCTGCAGATCATAACATGGAATGCAGCTCACTATAAAGTCCCTGAAATAGCCGTGCCTCTCCGCTCAGTAAATATATGTAACCCTGGACGCATACCCAGTAAGTATCTAGCCTAATCCCGAAGAAGAAGTGGCGAGGGGTCGACATCGACACTTACTAGTGGTCCAATAAATCAAGTACAACCGAAAGTAAACAAGTATGAGGCATAGTAAAAATAGTGTAAACAAAGTTAAGCACGTGGTACGATCCTCCACATAACAGTAAATGCAAGCCCTCAATTATCGATCACCTCCTCAACCGGAGTATATGTGGAAAATGGTCCCCACCAGATGGATAGTCACAACTCAAATCAGACAAACTCACGGATACAATGGCTTTTGTCGAATATTACGCATGACGCTGCCGAGGCGAACGACTCGATCCCATACGGTATTTATAGAAATGTCGAGGTCGTACGACCCGATCCAAAATATTGTGTGCACTACCGATGGTCGAACGACACGAACCATAGATGTATCTATTATGCTTCCGAGGCGAACGGTCCGCTCCCATGAGAATATGATACTGCCGAGGCGAACGACCCGATCCCATTAGAACAAGAAGCTTTAACATGTCCTTGACGCCCACTCATGAAGATACGTGTGAGTTATGAAATTTAAAGAATCTTTTCAATGAAAACGCATAATGCGAGAGGAATTCGTAAGGGAAACACAAGTGTTCCGCGGCTAATCAAGTAGCTCGTCAAATCTCTTATAATAGCGAGTCTATCACTCTACGCAAGCCTAGTCTCAAGTCTTAATGCAAAATAAAGGAATTAAATAAGCAAAGATAACTCAAATAGTACAATTATAGCATGGCGTACACCAAAGATAACTCAAACAGTACAATTATAGCATGGCGTACACCTAGATTAACCCGACCTAATAAGAAATTCTAGCATACACACACACACCCGTCACCTCATATGTGCGTAGCTCCCACAATACGTAGCACATAAGAATATAACACCTACGAGGTTAATTCCCTCTCACAGGGTTAGAAGACTTATCTCGCTCCAAAGTTTCATAACCGGATCCAATGCCTCTCTAACACCTCAAATCAAATGCCCATAGATCCGAACTAGTCAAACAATGTGCAAAAAAATAAAAATATACTCTAATACTCATAATAAATAAATTTATAACAATTCCCAACTCCGCTCGAAAAGTCAGTAAAGTCAACCCTCAGGCCCATGTGCCCGGATTTCGAAAAATTTCGAAGATAACCATTACCCATAACATTTCGACTCAAATATATAATTTATTCCTAATTCCATTTCCAAAATCGTGTCCAAAATCCAAAAATACCAATTTCTAGTTATTTCTTCAAAATCCTAAAATTTCCATAAATTTTCATGTTAAATTTCCATATGTGTTCATAAAATATAATCAAAAGTTGTTTAGAAACACTTATCCCCAAGAGATGGATGAAATAGCTCTCCAAAATCGCACCAAAGTCGGCTCCAAGAGAGAAAGATGAGATGAAATGAGAAAACCTCTTTATTTGCTAACTTATATTCTACCCAAGCGTCCCTTCTACGCGATCGCGGAAAAGACCTCGCGATCGTGGAGGCCCAATAGACCTTGCCCAGAAATTCCCTTACGCGAATGCGATAAAGCTTTAACAATCCCGAAGCTTAACTAGATAAGTCTACGCGAATGCGTGCCAAACAACGCGAACGGGAAGGAAAAAATCTCCAGCCTCAGAAAATACCCTACGTGGTCGCGTGAGTCCTTCTGCGACCGCGTAACACAACTCCCCTAAACAAGCCTACCTTTTCAACTCTCTGCCTTCGCAACTCATCTCACGCGAATGCGATGAAACACCTACTCCAACTACGTGATCGCGTTGAACAAAACCGCCACAAGCCCAACTAACCTTTCGCGACCGCATCCTTACTTCCGCGATCGCAATTCATACAAGTCACACCAGAAACTAGCAGTGGCAAAACAAGGAATATTGCTCCGAAACCATCTCGAAACTCACAGGAGGCCCCCGGGACCCCGTCCGATCACACCTACAAGTCTCAATACCTTATCCAAACTTATCCAAAGGCTTGAAATACCACGAATAACATCAAAATCATGAATTGATGATCAAAATCCTTCCTTCAACTTTCAAACTTCCAAACTTCGACAGACGTATCCGAATCATATCAAAACATTCCGGAATGATGCCAAAATTTGTGTACAAGTCATAAACACGATACGAACCTATTCCAAGGGTCGGAATCCCAAACAGACATCGATAACACCAAAGTCCACTTCAAACCAAACATAAAAAATTCTTAAACATTCAAAATGCCAACTTTCTACAATAAGCGTTGAAATGCTTCTGGATCACCCGATACTCAACCTGAACATACGCCCAAGTCCAAAATTATCATACAAACCTATTGGAACATTCAAATCATGATTCCGTGGTCGTTTACTCAAAAGTCAAAGGCTGGTCAACTCTTCCAACTTAAAGCTTCTGAATTGAGAATGTTCCATCCGAAACAACTCTAAGCTTCCCGAAATTCAATTTCGACCACATGCACAAGTCATGATACATGAAGTGAAGCTACTCAAGGCCTAAACCACCGAACGACTCTCTAGAGCTCTAAACGACCGGTCGGGTTGTTACATTTTCCACTACTCAAACATACGTTCGTCCTCGAATGTGCTGAGAATTGCTCTAGAGTTGTCCCAATATTACTGTTTAACACCTTGTGCACCAACTCGTGCCACCACAACCCCGTTGAGCACATTAGCTCGAACCATACTGAAGATCTTTCCTTTTGTTTAGTCCATAAGCTTTAGAACCAAATTCCAACCTACGAGTTCTTCTATAAGACCTGATTTTAACATATGAACACCGTATCCATCACTACACACTGTACCAAAACATGATCATACACCCTTTATGAATTCACACCATACATCGCATGATTCACTTGCCCATAATAACATCCTCCGACCAAAATAGCTGCAATTTCCCGAACTGACGCCCGCAATACGCATCATAACACATGTAAGCTCTACCCTAACTCTTGCAATACTGTCATGGCGAAAGAGATGTGTAAAAAATCATAACCACCTGCCAAATCGATAGATCATGGAGTCTCTCCTCCTGACAAGAACCATTACCTCATTCTGAACTGAATAACGATGTTTTCCCTTTAATACACCCTACTTGAATACGATCGCACCGATCTCATGTCCAATAACCTCATCTCACCCAGTACAAGTTGCTCGGGAAATAAGCCACCTCAAATACCGTTTGAAATCTCATACACCGCCATCAAAGCGCCAACAAGCTACAACTCGAATATGACATACAAAGAAGAATGAACTCCGATAAGGAACTACCTAGCCCGCGTAACGAGTAAAACGACCAACAAGTTCTATAAACCTTTCACAGAGAATCAAATACACAAAAAGGTATAGTGAACCGTACTCAACATCTCACTGTTGCAGCGTGCAACACGATCCACACATGACACCGTTGCGGCGTGCAACCCAATCCAAACACATGCCCTTGGTGGCATGCCACCCGATCCACTCATAACAATCAATTAGGAAATACACATCGAGCCATAATGCTCATACCTACGGAATTCCTGAATATCAACCATAAGTACGCCAAGTGCATAATTAACCCCAGGGAAACGGGTAGCGCCATACACTACAAAAACCCAAGCATGACTAAGGTGCAATAAATGACTTGCATCTCGAGAGCCATCCTGCTCATATAACACCACAAACCACACGGGATCACAACACACATGTGAATAATCAAGTCGTCTCCAATCCACTTGTCACAATAGAGTATTACGTGGAATAACTGAAGACAGGAATAAAACCCAACACTCGAGGACTCCTCCATAAACAATGCTATGCCAAATGAACACATCCGACCTGACGTAGAGCACACATTCACATTAGACCCACCAACGGACCTCAAACAAATTCTGATCATACCATACTGGGCCAATAACCTTTCAAGGATCCACAATGGCCCCATTCATGACACACACAAGCAACCATCCAATACGGAACAAACTCCCACAGTCCAAAACCAAATGAGTAGAGCGCCTTTCAGGCGTAAACTCTCACATTAGCGATAATACCAAAATCTCCATGCTTGGTTTCAATCCTTAACAATTAAGTGACTAACATGTCACACTTATAGTAATTTACCTGTGGAACACGCTCCCACGACCTTCCGCACCAGGTACCTTAGTTTTCACATCCACACCCCCAACGGCACAAATTCTGTAGTACAAATCGAGAATCCGCAAATTAATACATAATACCTTTTTCCACAGGACACCATTCTCAGGCGACACTGAGATAATTCATGCTTACTCTGAACACCTGAATTCTCCCCTGGCCATCCGAGCTCGTAATACTCTTATCAACACCAAGCCTAAACCTTGACCTCAACTTCCAATTCCCATGTCGCTCACTGCACCTATCATTCTGCTACACCAGAGTACAAGAATTCATCATAACACTTGAATCACCACTAGAATAAACTCTTCATCATCTAGAACCCTTTTCACTCAACACCTTTCAGAGGAACAATTGCAACACGCAATCGAATTCACTTAATCGCAGAAAATACAAACCTCAAGTTGTGATCTAAACCGCCATAATTTTTGGGGATCTGTTTACACATAACAAGGCCATTTGACTCAAATACCTCCCAAATCAATCAAATTATGGTGACTATAAAGCCTACACATACAACTACAAACCACCTGTATAAGTTAACACACCGAAGGAACTGATCATTTCCACAATCATGCTGATTCAACCGTTACAACCGACCCAACTTCTTCCAATTTACTCTTGACCTGACTTAGAAATAATAATAGCTTCATTCTAAAACATAACGAACTCAATCAACACTCATCCTGAGTGACCCAATTCACGAGACCACATCATTTTAATAACCATGAACCATCACATACCCTCCTAATGCACACAATATCATCTCCAACGGGTACACCCATTCTGAAAGACCTTCCGCGAATCTAAATCTATTTCTCCCATTTCTCCAAAAATGCCCCGCAGATCCGACGATAGAATAGAAAATTCCCCAAGTATTCTTCACACTCTGCTAAAAAATACTGGTCTTCAGCCACTTAAGGAACCCACTAGAACCACTGTTGAGAGTCACCTACTCTGACTTGGTCCCAAATATAAAACCAAACTCTAGTGAGCTGCCATCACATGAACACTCCCAAAGAAGCAATTGGATGAATTATTTTCCTTGTACATTACATTCACAAGAATCATTAACTCTGAGTCTTCCCGAAACCTGCACATGAATCGATAAGGAGAAATATAGCACATTCATCAAAGTTCTTTGCTCGAATTATCTCTGATGTTTTCTTTTCTTAGTCATAATCAATCCAACAATGCAACGATAACCAGAAAACGCACAAGCAGTCAACCACGTGACCCAATCGTAGACGGTGGGTTCCCCTACTTAGCTATAGGGTACCATCATATAATGTAGAACCTAGAAATATTCCTCCTTCTCAATTACCATGATCTCGCACCGCCAACTCGCCAGTTTTCTCGTACTCTCTTGTTAAACTTTTCATGAACATTCCGAATTGTTAGCCACAATCGCGTATTCGATCTTCTGTCTGGTAGTAAGTAGAACTCTTCGTAGAAAATTCATCAAAATCCCACAACCACTAACCTGCTCACAGGAGATAACCCACCTATGGAATTCCATACTGACATCTTCCAATGACACTACATTGGGTATAACTACCATGAAATCAATAAATCCTCCTGAGCCCATGCTCATCCACCAGTTGTACAAGTCTGTTCATTCCCTATTGACATTAACTGAAAGTTCGACAATACATTCCAAACTCAAAGTAACGTCGTATACCATAACGATAATCAAGGTTTTATACCTCTTTACATTCAAGCAAACTCCCTTCTATAAAATTCAACCTTCCTTAGCAAAGTAGACACCATTCCAAATAAAATTCTTAGACCTAGTCGCTCTCCACCATGATTCCCAATCGCTCTAAACTTTCCTCAAAGCATGTGGCTATCCTACCACAGAATCCATATGCTGCTCTGCCACTCCCACTTCAGTTAAACCATCTCCTTTAAGCAACTTCTCGACCTCTGCTTTTCATACTTGACCTGCTACCAATTCAATCACCGCGAGATACATACCACCATGTCCTTCCTCCTCCTTTGCTGCCAAAATTCTACCTCAAATCATAATCCATTTGTAGCATCTAAACGGATAAATCGCCACCAACTCTAAGCCTCTCCAAAGATCATCTTTCTCGAGCCATCAACATTAGAAACACCAATTCTTAAACCGCTATCTCTAACAACCACTTCTTAGACAATACCTCACCACACCCTGTACCAAAGGCAAATCAAGAAGACCATATCACCGACGATCCTTAATGTGTTCAAACAAGGATGACGACACCACATCACAAACGAGAATTTCCACCAAGTTTGAAATATCAAGTCTCGTTACCCCATCAACCAAAGCCTTAACATCCATAGTCTGATTGCCTTTCCTCCACTGGAATTAGTTACCGAGCCTCTAGACCATGCACTGAAAAATCCTCCTTTCGAGTCATTCACTGCCTCGACACATGAGCAAGAACCCTACCATTACATAGACACTATGCGATGACAATGCATGAACATCATAACAATATGTGCATAGCCTCAAAACCATAGGAAATACATATACTGAGTTGAAATGACAGAACATCCATCTGTAAGGCGATGATAATAGCCTGCCCGAGTACGCAGGGAGAAACATCCTGCACCATGAATGCAGTACCACTATAACTCCTTGGTGACCAATTGATAACAAGCTCTCCTCGTTGCATGTCACGACCGAAAAATCACTAGTCGTGATGGCACCTAACTTGACCACTAGGTAAGCCAACTAACACACGATACAATCCAAATGAAATTATAGGAAGATAGTGAAGAATTATCTGAACTTTTATAAGTTAACCCAAAAACTGGTAGTAGAAATCATGAGCTTCTAAGACTTAGAATTTACAAAGTTGATACAAATAATTACATGATCTGTTTGAAAGCTACATAAACAGTTTTCAATATCTCACCCAATCTTTTCCATATAGCGAAAACCAATGAACCACAATAATCACCTCAAAACTTTCATAGTATGAGAAATATACTCAAGACATCAAATCCAATGTCACGACAACACCCTTCGTGCATTTATCTCATCCTCACCAAATATGTGTAAACAGTACCAACCGAATGGCATAAATGCCAATAACAGAAATGAGAAAGTAGGAAATACGCAAGTAGCAATAATGAACGAGAATGTACATAAGGACATCAACAATAGACTAAGCAGAAAGCATAGAGTTAATGACAACAATTAGGAAAAGGAATGTAACTTCAACTAACTAGCATGTTGGAGGCATGCAGATAGATATAACAAATAAGAAAGAGGACACATAATCTTTATGAGTTAACAAGTAGAGACATGAATGAATAACATGGAAGAAGACCTATACTTAAGTGCAATAAGACAGATATGACATGGATACAATTATAACAGCAGGAAGTAGGCATGATATTTGCAAGTTAAGCAAGTATAATGCATGGGTAACACGACAACAATTGAGATATAGGATAAATATAGAACAATGACGACAAATCACATAAGAACCATAAGTACGAAAATAACACCTCAAGGTAAAGGCATGAAGATATCTACAAAAAAGGATCTCACAACACAATGCATGTCCCTCGTCCCCACTTGTACGGAAATACCCTTCGTGCCATGAACTCACAATAACATAAAAGTATAATAATATAAATGCAATGGCATGACATCACCTTTCGTGCTTTTACTCAAATAACATGGCAAGACATCACCCTTCGTGCTTTTACTCACAAATGATATGGCACCCTTCATGCTTTTACTCTCAATAATATGGTATGGCATCATACTTCGTGCTTTTACTCTCAATGATATGGAACGACATCACCCTTCGTGCTTCTACTCTCAAAAATATGGCACGGCATCACCCTTCGTGCTTTACACTCTTCCTTACCAAGAATATGTATATCAGTGACAAACAAGGCAGGAAGCATAAATAACGTCAAGGAGAGTGTTTAAATGAATATTCCAAATGAATCCCAATCACAACTTTCCAAGCCAACAATAGTTCAATAAACCCGCAAGAACCTTATTATTCAAGTATTTCCACAAATCTCACGAATGATCTATAACACAAGTATAGAATCTAGTATCTCAAGAATATCGGCCGTAGCAATGTATTAATGATTACCATAGTGATGACCGAATTAAACACATCAATGTATTCTCAGAATTCCATCAATTCGATCAAGTTATGATAAGCTAAGTCTTAGTTTCTAACATTTAATACTATGTTCTTAATATCCAGGAGTCAAGTAAGGCATGTGGCAAGAAGATCACGTGAATCTACAAGACACAATTTACAACATAATTTACCTCCGAGCATGGTTAACCCTTGCACATGAATATATGCTTGTCACTCATATATGTATCATCCCCGTATGTGGCAAACAATGTCAAATAGTAGGAAAAAATCCAGCGACAAAGTTAGGCAAGACACTTACCTCGCTCCAAGGATCAACTTAAAGCTCAACTACAACTTTTCCTTTCAAACAAGCTTCCAAACCAATAGAACAAAGGATTCATATTAAGACTTAGGAACTACCCACAATTGCAAAAGATTCAATTTAGGTCATTATTGAAAAAGTCAACAAAAGTCAACTCCCAGGCCCGCATGGTCCAAACCGAGATTCGGACCAAAACCCGAATACCCATTCACCCCCGAGCCCGATTATGTAATTTGTTTTGGAATCTGACCTTAATTTGAGGTCTAAATCTCTATTTTACAAAAATCCCTAATTCTACCAAACCCCCAATTTCCACCATGTAAATGTAGTGAAAGATTAAAAAAACTAGTTTAGAATCACTTAACAATGATTTGGGGAAGAAGAGTTCTTTGAAAAATCGCCTCTAGCGTCTGTAAGTTTAAAATTTTGAGAGAATGAACAAAAATCCCATTTAAGTCCCATTTTGATCAGTTGCAGATGTCGCATTTGCGACATGGGGTTCGCAAATGCAAACCCAGCAAATGCGAACCCATCAAATGCGAAGAAACAACCGCAAATGCAAAGTCCTTCCATCTCTGCTTTCAGCGCATTCGTGATGACTTGTTCGCTAATGAGAACATTGATCATCCGCATTTGCGACCAGATTGATCGCAAGACCAAGCCTGCCCCAGCCCCACTTTGCAAATGTGAAATATTGTTCGCAAATACGAACTCTAGCCTCCCCGCAATTGCGACCTCTTGATCGCAAATGCGATCATATGCTGACTAGGTACTCTTCGCAAATGCGAACCTGTCAGGATTGGGAAATGTTCGTAAATGTGAACACTTATCTCGCAATTGCGAGATTAGACAATACTGAAATTGTAGAACCAATTGAGTTTTCTAAGTCCAAACCACTCTGTAGCCTATCCGAAACTCACCCGAGCCCTCAGGGCTCTAAACCAAATGTGCACACATGTCTAAAACCATCATACGGACTTGATCGAGTGATCAAATCACCAAAATAACACCTAGAACTACGATTGAGCACCAAATCAAAAGGAATTTTCAAGAAAACTTTAAAACTTCTATTTCAACGACCGGACGTCCGAATCACGTCAAACCAACTCCGTTTCTCACCAAATTTGATAGACAAGTCATAAATATAGTATTGGAACTATACCGGGTTCAAGAACCAAAATACGGACCCGATATCCAAAGAGTCAAACATTGGTCAAACATTTCAAAGTCATTAAGCCTTTAACTTTTAAATTTCAACAAAGTGCGATAACTCGGCTAGGGACTTCTGAATTCGATTCCGGGCATATGCCCAAGTCCAAAATCACGGTATAGACTCACCGGGACCGTCAAAACACGAATTCGGGTTCGTTTGCTCAAAACATTGATTGAATTTAACTAAAATGGATTTTAAGTCAAAATTTCATATTTTCTCAATTTTTAACATAAAAGCTTTTCGGAAAAAGTACCCAGACTAGACACGCAAATCGAGGAAGGATAAAATGAGGTATTTGAGGCTTCAAAACACATAGTTGGGTTTTAAAATGTAAGATGACCTATCGGGTCCTCACATAATACATCATACGGGGATACTCGTGCCTACAAACTATCGAGAAAAGTGCAAATGCTCAAAACGACCAGTCGGTCGTTACATTGGATAAGATTGAGTAGGAAGGAAATTAAGGCATAAGCTTCAATGGAATCAAATCGCACAATGAGGAATTAAGAAGGAAAGTGCTCCTAACAGCCTTGTAGCCTTTTGAAGATAAGTGCAGCCGTCTCCATACTGATCCGCAAGACTCTACTACACTTACTCATGGCTCGTGAGACCCCATGAACCTAGAGCTCTGATACCAAGGTGTTAGGATCCAAAATCCATTATAGGTCGTGATGGCGCCTAACACCCCCGTCAGGCAAGCCAACGGTGATTAATCAACTTAATTACCTATTTTATTATTTCTGAAATCATGAATCCTATTAATAAGTAGAGTAAGATCTGGTACTCACGTATAAAATATAAATTACAAGGTGAAATGATAATAATTATGTGAACTACAATAATGAACATCCAGTAGGAACACCCAAAACCCGGTGTCACAAGTGCATGAGTATGCCGAGAAACATTGTAAAATACAATATCTTACTGGAATACAAGTTAGACAAGAGAATGTGAATAACTCTGATGGAGACTTTGTATGCTGCGGATCGTAGCATGGAATACAGCTCACTAATGTCCCCGAAATAACCGCGCCTCTGCGCCAGAAAGACCACCAGAAATATATATATATATATATATATATACCTACACAAAAAGTACAGCAAATGTAGTATGAGTACGTAAATCAACCCGTACCCAATAAGTATCAAGCCTAACTCTGGAGAAGTAGTGACGAGGGGTCGACATCGACACTTACTAGTGGTCCAATAAATCAAGTACAACCGAAAGTAAACAAGTATGAGGCATGGTAGAAACAGTGTAAACAAAGTGAAGGACGTGGTACGATCCTCTTCTGAACAGTAAACACAAGCCCTCAATTATCGGTCACCTTCTAAACCGAATTATATGTGGAAAATGGTCCCCACCAGATAGATAGTCACAAATCAAATCAAGAAAACTCACGGATACAATGTCTTTTGTCAAATATTACGCACGACGCTACCGAAAAAAATGACCGATCCCATAAAAATATTAATAGAAATGTCGAGGTCGTATGGCCCGATCCAAAATACTGTGTGCACTATCAAGGGTCGAACAACACGAACCATAGATGCATATCTTATATTGTCGAGGCAAACGGCCCACTCCCATGAGAATATGATACTGCCGAGGTGAACGACCCGATCCTATTAGAATAAGAAGCTTTAACGGGTCCTTGACCCCACTCACGAAGATACGTGTGAGTTATAAAATTTAAAGAAGCTTTTCATTGAAAATGAACAATGCGAAAGGAATTCGTAAGGGAAACACAATTTTTCCGCGACTAATCAAGTAGCTCGTGAAATATCTTACAGTAGCAAGTCTATCACTCTATTCAAGCCTAGTCACAAGTCGTAACACAAAATAAAGGAATTAAACGAGCAAAGATAACTCAAGTAGTACAATAATAGCATGGTGTACACCTAGGTCTACCCGGATCTAATAAGGGATTCTAGCATGCGCGCGGACACCCGTCACCTTATACGTGCATAGCTCTGACAACATGTAACATAAATGAATATAACAACTATGGGGTAAATTTCCCCTCACAGGGTAATACATGAGACTTACCTCGCTCTGAAGTTCCATAACCGACTCCAACGCCTCTCTAACACCTCAAACAAAATGCCCATTGACCCGAACTAGTCAAACAATGTGCAAACCAATAAAAATATATTCTAATACTCATAATAAATCAATTTATAATAATTTCTAACTCCGCTCGAAAAGTCAATAAAGTCAACCCTCAGGCCCACGTGCCTGGAACCCGAATTTTTTTGAAGATAACCATTACCCATGACATTACGAACTCAAATATATAATTTATTCCTAATTCCATTTCCAAAATCGTGGTCAAAATTCAAAAATAACAATTTCTAGGTCCTTCAAAATCCAAAAACATCCACAAATTTTCATGTTAAAACTACATCCGTGTTCATGAAATATAATCAAAAGTTGTTTAGAAACACTTACCCTCAAGATATGGATGAAATAGCTCTCCAAAATCTCCCCAAAGTCGGCTCCAAGAGAGAAAGATGGGATGAAATGAGAAAATCCATTTTTTTGCTAACTTATATTCTGCCCAGGCCTCCTTTCTACGCGATCGCGGAAAAACCTCGCAATCATGGAGACCCAATAGACCTTGCTCAGAAATTCCCTTACGCGAATGCGATAAAGCTTTGACGATCGCGAAGCTTAACCAGACAAGCCTACGTGAATGCGAAGGCCAAAATCTCCAGCCTCAAAAAATACCCTACGCAATTGTGTGAGTCCTTCCGTGAATACGTAACACAACTTCCCAAAACAGGCCTGCCTCCTCAACTCTCTGCCTTCGCGACTCATCTCACTCGAACACGATGAAACACCTGCTCTAGCTACGCGATCGCTTTTCCTCTTACACGATCGCGTTGAACAAAACCTCCACCAGCCCAGCTAATCTTTCGCAATCACATCCTTTCAACATGATCGTGATTCATACTAATTACACCAGAAACCAACAGTGGAAAAACAAGGGGAATTGATCTGAAACCATCCCGAAACTCACCCGAGGCCCCCGGGACCTTGTCCGATCACCGCAAAGAGTCCCATTGCCTTACCAAATTTTACCGAAGGCTCGAAATACCACGAATAACATCAAAATCATGAATCGACGATCAAAATCCTTCTTTCAATTTTCAAACTTCCAAACTTCGACGGACGTCCAAATCATATCAAAACATTCTGGAATGACACCAAACTTTCCGTACAAGTCATAAATCACGATACAAACCTATTCCAAAGCTCATAATCCCAAACGAAAATCGATAAAACCAAAGTCCACTCAAACCAAACATAAGAAATTCTTGAAGTTTTAAAACGCCAACTTTCTACAATAAGCGTTGAAATGCTTCTGGACCATCCGATACTCAACCCAAATATACGCCCAAGTCGAAATCATCATACGAACCTATTGGAACCTTCAAATATGATTCCGAGGTCGTTTACTCAATAATCAAACGTTGGTCAAATCTTCTAACTTAAAACTTCTGAATTGAGAATTTTTCATCTGAAACAACTCTAAACTTCCTAAAATTCAATTTTGGCCACACGCACAAGTCATGATACATGAAGTGAAGCAACTCAAGGCCTCAAACCGCCGAACGACACACTAGAGCTCAAAACGACCGGTCGGGTCGTTACAAAAAAGACATAAATTGTATAATAAATGTTGTATTTAAGTTGTATATAATTGTACATATTGACCGGATTTGTATATATTTTTTAAGAATTTAGTAACTTTTTGTACATAGGAAAACCTAGTTAAACCGAATAAATATATATTATCTTAGTTTTGTATATATATTAAAAAGTCCCTAAAAATTAGGTGCATGTATAATAGCATGTTTTGCAATGCTTCTAAAATCAGCATATTTTGAAAAGTATTTTTCAAAAAAGTACTTTTGGTGATAAGTAGTTTGTGTTTAGCTAATCAATTTGAAAATCACTTTTGAACATCAATTAGTGTTTGACAAAACTTTTAAAAAGTACTTCTAAGGGTATTTTCTCAAAAGTGTTTTTTCAAAATACTTTTGAGTAGAAGCTCCTTTTTTAGCTTCACAAAACAGCTAGCTTCTACTCCTACGCAAAATGTACTTTGCTTATAAAAAAAAGCTTTTTCTTCTCCTCAATAGCTTTCCCCCCTTCTAAACGTTAGTGTCAAACACTTTAACTTTGTGGGGGAGGGGGGAGGGGGGGAGGATGCACTTTTGGTCCAAAAAACACTTGTCCACACATGGTATAAGTTAGAATTGAAAATATTCCACCACTACCAAACTTGTCCACATTTGCTCTTGTTCAAATATGGACCCATACTGAGTATATATCCGCTTAAGTCATGTTCCTGGCATTGTTTCTTCCTCTCCTCATGTTGTAGAACTGTTCTTGAAGATCAATGACTTGACTATGTCAGCAGAGCGTACAATCAGTGGCGAAGCCAGGAATTTTCTCAAGGGTGTTCAAACTTAAGAGAAGTGAAAAAATTTTCCTGATAAAGAGTGTTCAGTATATATTATGTACATCTAAAATCTCATATCTTATCTATATATGCGGTGTAATGTTTTGGAAAATGGTGGTCTATTGACCACCCTTTAACACATATAGCTTCGCACATGTGTACAATTAGGTATCTCAGTGCATTTTCTAAGGTCAGACAAATCTGGTCTCTAGAAAATACGGACCTTATTGGAGAAATACACAAAAATTTTGCACTCTGCAACAGCTTAGAAATATGAAGATCAATTCATTTAAGCCTATGAGGAACCAAGAAGTTGGAATTCTTGTGAATTTCCTCAAACATGCGGCTTCTGAGACCAATGTGATTGATCTTAGTGCTAAAGTTGCATCTCTCAGCGCGAACACGACTTTCCTGATATATGGAATTTGGGAAGAAGTCATGGACGAGGATATTGGAGAGAAGGGTTTCAAAGCTCTGATTTAAGAGACACTACATATAGCAACAATGCCAAATCATGATGATTTTTTTCCTTTTCTTTGTTTTCTTGATCTTTAGAGATTTAATCGCCGTATGAAAGATATTGTTGATAGTTGATCATTGATACACCGATGGGCATTAGGCATGTAACAACAAATTTTCGCATCGAGAAAAATAAAGAATCAAGACTAAAAAATTATGTAACAAATGTAGTATTTGATTTCAATAAGTTTTGAGTGTTACAATCTCTATGGTATTCCTATGATTCTTTAACAATGTAAATTATCTTAATTATCTTAACTTTAATTTGATTCAAGGACTTTTAAAGTTTGATCTTGAATCTCCTTCTTGAACTTGAATTTGAATTTGATCACGAACAAGTAATTTGATCTTGAACGCCTTGGTATTTGATTTGGCTTCGTTCTTGATCTTGAACTTGAACTTGAACTTGAACTTGTATCTTGAGTGCTTGAACGTGTAACTTGTAGAGAAAATCTGTGGTGTTTAATCCACGACTCTCTGCTTGCTTCTTGTTGGTTGTGTATTTTTTCGCTCCCTTCAAAAGAAGGCGACTTCATTCGTCCCGGAACCTTTAAGATTGTATGTCATCTTGCTTGTAAACGAAGAGTTAGCCTTGCAATCCCGGTCTTAGCCAACATATATAAGGGTTTGAACTCGATTTCAAAGTGCCCGATGCTTGATCCTTCCCAATCTTACTTTCCATCCCATTATGTGTATAGTTGGTTAGCCCATTACTTTAAGACTCATTTTCCGTATGAAAAGGAGGCAATTGTTCCTCTTATGGCCACATGTTCTGGTGAAGGTGTTGCTAGATATTTTGGGAAGGAGGAATAAAGGAAGCGTATCCATAATGAGAAAATATCATTTGGACTTCAACAATACCCAGTAGATCTGATACGTACCACTACTTTGATGTTGGTACGGCTGGCGAGTACTAGTTAAATTTCTTTATGAGTATTCGCTAGAATTATCTTCCTTTGCGGGATGAGGTCAAATTTATTATTTAGCCTTATAGCCCTCACCGATTTAGCTGCCAATTTGGTTTTTATCAAGATACCCCCGGTCTCTTGGAATGTGATTTTCGTGAGGCCTCATTAGAAGAAGGGTTAAGACTTGCACAAATTTGTATGTTGACTAGATCTAAGTCAAGGGTAGTATTTCCTCCTTTTGGATCTAACATGAAGAAGTTTACATCGTCTACCTATAGATCTTGGTGGGCAAGGCTCATGTAAGCTTTCTTGAGGACCATTTACGATATGATGAATGATGTTGAGCCTATTACAAATACTTTTCAAGACAGCAACTAGGATTGTCCTAGTGATTGATAAGATTTCGTCTTTAAAGTCTAGGGTAGTTGAGACGTGCATAGGTAACAGACCCCTACCACACAAAGAAGCTCAAAGAGAAGAGATCCATGCTCCAGATGGCAAAAGTCACATTCCATTCAATGTAGTCGTTGATGCTTCTAACAAGCGACTATCCCTGGAGGAGAGTGATAGCAGCAAAGGAGATCAATGTTGGAAAAAGAAAAGGCCCAACCCTACATGAGTTTTAGAGGTCCAAAGCATTGATAGCCCTTTGAGAACACTAACAGTTTGTAATGAGAAGGTAAAAGAAAACGTAAACTTTTCTATTTTCTTTTGAACCACGGCTAAATGACTTTGCTAAAGTGTTCTTACATTTGTTTTTGCAGCCAAAATAGCATCGGAGTATCGCGACGAGGAAGTCCACAAGATAATGGTGAGTCAATAGTTGGACTGGACCCGCATAAATCATCTTCCACAGATAAGGTAGATTAAGAGACAACTTCTAGTTCTCGTGATGAAATTAGGGAAAAGTTGCGCTCTGATTTGCGTGAACAACCAACATTTGTAGCATCCTTTTTTTATTTAAAGAAGGTTGCCTTGGATATTCGAAAGGAGTTTATCTTGAAGCTTTGAACCTCGATCCAGCATAAGCTGAAAGGTAGTGATGGAGATAAGGTCTCTAAGCTTGAAGAAAATACTAAAGTGATTCTTGAGGCAATGGATGGGGATGGTGTGGATATTTCCCCTTTGAGAAATCTACTGGAGTCCCTTTTTGAGATTGTTGCTTCATATAACAAGACACAATATGATTTATTTGAGAAGGTTAAAGAGGCTGCAATATCATAAGTTGAGGTACACCTTACAAATACCATGAATGAAGAAGAAGAGAAGGCTAGAGAAGTGTCATCTATCCGTCATTCTCTAGTTATAGCGAAAGAGAAGATAGAGAAGCTCCATGAAAAAAAGAAGAACTTAGAAACCCTTCTAGAAGTTGCTGAGAAAGAAGTTGAAGAAGCCAAGTTAGGAGCCTAAACTGCTAGAAAGGAGTATGACGCATGCTGCAATGCCTTGTTGACTGTTGATGACTTGGCTGATTTGGAGAAGAAAGAAGAAGAAATACTTGGAATCTATGCTCAAGGACTTGGCCAACTACAAGTTTTTTTTAGATTAGACTATAAACACTATATTATTTATTTTTCCCTTTCTTCTTGCATTTGATTCTTTAGTAGATGTTCTCATCAACAATAAAACTTCTTTCGTTTCACTTTATTGCACATTCTCAATAATGTTACCGTTTATTCTTGCTTTTCTTATTATGTGCTTCAATGATTAGGACTTGGTAGTGTATCCATATATTCTAAAGAAAACCCTCACTTTTCTTTTTATTAAGGTGACTGAACTTAGAATAAAACTCTAAGTTGCCTACATACCTCGGTGAAGAGGATCAAGTCATCACGTAGTTCATAACAAGTGAGATTTTCTTTTTAAGTACTTTATGGATTTGAAGACTTGACGGACTTGAAGACTTTAACTTTAAGATCTAACGGGCTTGAACACTTCAAATTGATAATGTAACAAACTTGGAAAAATCAATTTGATTTAGAATTGGAGACTTCAACTTGAATATTTAGCCTCTTATTAAAGAAACTACATGTATTTGGTCGATACCGGGGACTCCAGTATCAGGACCTCTATGACATTCCTAGCGAATCTGAAGTTCGACCTCAAAGTGCATACCTCGAGAGAGCATGTCGAAGTCATCACGGCAGACCTCGAAGCATCATAAAAATCGATGACCGTCATGAAAATACGGGAAAATTCCCAAGGACACGCAATTAGAACTGATAAGGTCTGCACGAAATAGTACAAGTCCGTACTGAGTCGTGATACAGATGTAGCAATAGTATTTCTTTGTCATAATTAGGGATGTACTATGTTGGGATTCTCCCCTCCTATATAAAAGGGACCCTTATCATTTTGTAAGATATGAATATTGACTGCAATAGAACATTTCTTTGCATTTTTTCGTGCTCAACACTGTCTCTCAGCTTTATTCCTCCTTGTTTTATATTTTTTTTTCATTTATTGTCATTCGTTTATTGCTGTTATTTGACCTCGAGAACCCCGATTCCAGTGAGCTCGAGGCCCCAGTCTTGTGACAACTTTGGTTTGCTTATCTCATTTTCTTTACTTACATTCATTGCTTCTTAATTATTAACTATTATTGGAATAAATCACATATTTTTAGAACCATAAATCAAATATAATTGTTAAAATTATTTTCAAGGTAAACAGTTTGGCGCCCACCGTGGGGCTAAAGATAATAGTAATTATTTTAGTGCTAGTTTTCTGATAAGACATGTTATTCTTCACACTTCTTCTTGTCCATTTTTGATTTCAGGCTAAAACATGCCAAACTCAGCTAAAGCACCAGTGCATAGAAACAATGACCTCGTTCTTTCAGTAGCAGATGTGCCACCGCTCAACCCTGGAGTAGCACCTATTCCCAACCCAGTTGATGTTGGCTCGCATATTGCTATAAGCACCGATTTGGGTACGGATGTCGGGGGAAGTGTGCAAGGAGAAGTCCAAACCGCCGCACAAACAGTACATGCTCGAAATGAAGTCATCCTACAAATCATTTTTGAAATGTTGTATGCACAACAAGTTGCCATTGCTCAACTACAGAGTCAACAAAAAACACCGAGCACAGCGGGACCAGAAACAAATCATCGAGTTGAGCAAGCACCAGAAAGATCGAGTAACAACGGGTCAAGAACAGACCCCACTATTATGAAAATGCTTGAGGACCTCACCAAAAGGATTGAATCAGGAGAAAAGAAGATAGATGCCAACGACAAAAAAGTAGAAAACTACAACTCAAGGGTCGATCAGATCCCGGGCGCACCTCCGATTTTTAAGGGGGTCGATTCGAAGAAGTTCGTGCAAAAACCATTTTCGTCGAGTGCGGATCCGAAGCCTATTCTGAAGAAGTTTAGGATGCGCGATATCCCAAAGTACAATGGGACCACAGATCCTAATGAGCATATTACCACCTATACTTGTGGTATAAAAGGGAATGACTTAAAAGACAACGAGATCGAGTCCATCTTGTTGAAAAAGTTTGGAGAAACACTGTCTAAGGCGGCCATGATGTGGTATCATAACCTCCCTTCAAACTCAATAGATTTGTTTGCCATGTTGGCAGACTCTTTTGTGAAGGCACATGCTGATGCCATTAAGGTCTCTACAAGGAAGTCTGATGTTTCAAAATTAAACATAGAGAGAACGAGATGCTATGGAACGAATGGAATTATCACCAGTCTCCGATGACTGGGCGGTGCAAGACTTACCTCAAGGATTGAATGAACGAAGCTCGATAGCTTTGAAGCAGCTGAAGCAAATTTTGATCGAGTATCCCGTCGTGACTTGGGCGGATGTGCATAACAGGTATCAATCGAAGATCAGGGTCGAGGACGACAAATTGGGAGCTCCCTCGGGCTCAGTATATCCAAGCAGGCTCTTATCAAAAGAGTCAAGAAATACAGAAAGGGAGTCAAAGTGGAACAAGGAAAGATACCAGCCATATGCCGAAGACTGAAGAAACGCCCCGAACCGTGACATACCTCGAAACGCTCGAAGGGTAGATCGAGTTCAGAGTTCTCGGGGACTTATGAGCAAAATCGGTTTTGATAGGCATTAGAGACCAATAGAGGCACCCCGATTTTCAGAATATAACTTCAACATCAATGCCTTGGACATCATATCATCCATAGGCAAGATCAGAGATACCAGGTGGCCAAAGCCCGTGCAGTCAGATCCTTCCCGAAGGAACCCCAAATTAATGTGCAAATACCACGGCATTCACGGTCATATGACCGAGGATTGTAGACAGCTTCGAGAGGAGGTAGCCCGACTAATCAGCGAAGGGCACCTTCAAGAATTCCTCAGCGATCGAACAAAGAATCAATTTCGAGAAAGATAGGCGAACAGGAAAATGAACAGGAGGAACCGCAACATATCATCCACATGATCATTGGAGGAATCAACGTCCCGATGAGACCCGTTTTCAAATAAACAAAAGTATCCATCGCAATGGAAAAGAGAACCCGGAGCTACGTACCCGAGGACGCTCTTACATTCAGTGAAGAAGACGTTGAGGCCTTGTCTCAGCCTCATAATGATGCACTGGTAATTTCTTTTCTTTTGAATAAAGTTCAAATTAAACGTGTGCTCGTGGATCTAGGTAGCTCAGCCAATATAATTAGGTCGAGGATAGTGGAGTAGCTCAGACTGCTCGATCAGATCGTACCCACCTCTCGAGTCCTCAATGGATTCAATATGGAAAGTGAGACAACAAGGGGGGAAACCATCCTCCCATTCAACTTGGCCGGTACAATTCAAGATACAAAGTTTCATGTCATCAAAGGTGACATGAGGTACAATGCCTTACTTGGGAGGCCATGGATACATAGCATGAGGGCAGTGCCATCAAATCTTCATCAAATGATGAAGTTCCTAACAAAGGATGGTGTAAAAATGGTGTATGGAGAGCAGCATGCAGCAGAAGATGTTCGCGGTTCACGACATGACGCCAACATCGACACTTTCACTTTGGAGAAGTCAAAAGACAAGCAGATCCCCGAGGGATAGGCGGTCTGTGAGCAGTTGATCGAAGATGATGAAAAAGACTTCATCACTCCTCGAGCCTTTGTTTCCCCCTAAGAGTCAGATGCAACAAAGTCGACGGTCGAAGAGCTTGAACAGATCGTTTTGATCAAGCACTTTCCAGATCAAAAGGTATACCTGGGAATGGGATTGACCCCCGAACTCAGGAGAAAACTCGTTCAATTTCTTATTAATAACATTGATTGCTTCGCTTGGTCCTATTTAGACATGACAGGGATTCCGCCGGGAGTAACCACCCATCGACTAAGTGTCGACTCCAGGTTCAAACTGGTGAAGCAAAAAAGGAGGCCTCAGTCCGAGATAAAACATGCATTCATCAAAGACGAGGTAACAAAACTTCTCAAAATAGGATCCATTAGGGAGGTGAAATACCCCGAATGGTTAGCTAATGTAGTGGTAGTCCCCGAAAAAGGAAATAAATTAAGAATGTGCATAGATTACAAAGACCTGAATAAAGCATGCCCTAAGGACTCATTCCCATTGCCATTCCTCGATGATCATAAAATCAAAAGAAACCTATTCGACGCCTTACCACCCGAGTGCAAATGGTCAAGCCGAGTCCACGAACAAGATCATCATTCAAAACTTGAATAAGAGTCTAGAAAATGCGAAGGGAAAATGGAGAGAAGTGTTATCCGAAGTACTATGGGCATATCGAACAACTTCGAAGTCAAGCCTAGGAGAGACCTCGTTCTCTTTGGTATATGGTCCGAGGCTTTGATACCTGTCGAGGTCGGGGAACCGAGCACATAATTTCAACATACTATCGAGGAATCGAACGACGAGTCCATGACTACCGCCCTCGAGCTACTAGATGAAAAGCGAGAGGCCACACTGCTCCGAATGGCCGCCCAAAAACAAAGGATCGAAAGGTACTATAACAGGAGAACAAACCTCCGATACTTTGGAGTTGGGACATAGTCCTAAGGAAGGTCAATCTCAACACTCAAAACCCAAATGAAGGGAATCTAGGCCCTAGCTGGGAAGGAACGTACCGCGTCCTCAGAGTAGTAGGCAAAGGGTCCTACAAACTTGGCACCATGGAAGGCGAACAATTACCAAGCAATTGGAAGATATCGATGCTCAAACATTATTATTGCTAAGTTATAACCTCCTCCCTTTTTATTTATGCTTCATACTAACTTATTGCAGGTGTTCGATCGAGAAGAGTCGAAGCACCCTTCAACTCGAACACCTTGGGTTTTAAAGCATGCCATGCACTCTTTTTCCCTTAGATCGGGTTTTATCCCAAATGGGTTTTACCGACGAGGTTTTTAACGAGGCAACACCAATATGCTACCTAAGGAAAACTCAACAAGTATTCAAGGCTTCTT
Source organism: Nicotiana knightiana (assembly GCA_005239525.1). Taxonomy (NCBI): domain Eukaryota; kingdom Viridiplantae; phylum Streptophyta; class Magnoliopsida; order Solanales; family Solanaceae; genus Nicotiana; species Nicotiana knightiana. Next base: position 103,727 of record ML406248.1, read on the forward strand.
TTTCAATCAACCTCGAATACTGGAGGGGAATCACCCTCAGAGGTTACTCTTTCGAAGAAATCAAAATATTCCTAAGATGGCCTCGATAGGAGAATGTTGTAATGGACCAAATGGTCAAATGAACCGTGTCCGTGTAGAATAGTCGAGCCCCCGATGTAAAAACCATGTACGCATGTATCAAGTGTTCGAAGAAGCATTCTTATTTATCTAAACACTTTGTTCCTCAAAAAGTTTACTATTTTCACATGAAAACGACTCAAGGACCAAATATCCCCGAACATTTGGTGACTATCATCGACAGTCAAATTATCGAGTCTGAACTTGTGAGACCTCAATGAGGCAACATCGAATCTATAAGACCCCAATGAGGCAACATCGAATCTATAAGACCCCAATGAGGCAACATCGAATTTATAAGATCTCAATGAGGCAACATCGAATCCGATGGCAAAAACATGTACACAGGTATCAAGTATTTGAAGAAGCATTCTTATTTATCAAAACACTTTGTTCCTTAAATAATTTTACTATTTTCACATGAAAATGGCTCAAGGACCAAATATCCCCGAACACTCGCGGACTGTGATCGATAGTCAACTTATCGAGTCTGAACTTGTAAGACCTCAATGAGGCAACATTGAATCTATAAGACCCCAATGAGGCAACATCGAATCTATAAGACCTCAATGAGGCAACATCGAATCTATAAGACCTCAATGAGGCAACATCAAACTTGTAAGACCTCAACGAGGCATACTCAAACTTATAAGACCTTAAAAAGGCACAACCCTGATATTAAGACCAAGGCTATATGTTCGAACTTATAAGACCCCTAAAAAGGGATACCCTCGATATAGAGGCTGAGGTCGTCTCACACGGAGACTAAAGGCTACAGTCGAACACTAAGACAATGGTCATATTAAAAGGCTACAGCCAAAATAACGCGGCTCAGAGACATCCGACTTTCGCCATAAGATTTAAAGGCTTCCAAACACTTTGAAAAAATCGGTTAGTCAGGCTACCCTCAACATAAGCAAAGGAGCTTCGATAATATCAGCTCCAAACAACGAAAGGGCTTCGAAAAAATCAGCCTTCAATGAAAAGGCTTTGAAAAATCAGCCTTCGAGAGAACCTCACGAGGTACTCAATTATCGTCGCACATCGGCCTATAATCGAGGTTCTTATTCGAGCCGTCAAAGAGTCGGACGAACACAAAACATGCCAAGGCATAACCAGAACTTTAAAAGTCTTTAGCCAGAATGGGGAAACACTATAACCATATTAGAGGTCAAATCGACCCAACCTAAAGAGCCTAAGGGCCAATACGTAAGAGCCTAAGGGCCAACCTAAAGAGCCTAAGGGACAACCTAAAGAGCCTAAGGGCCAACCTAAAGAGCCTAAGGGCCAATATGTAAGAGCCTAAGGGCCAACTTAAAGAGCCTAAGGGCCGATCCAAAGAGCCTAAGGGCCAAATTGGAAAAAAGCCTAAGGGCCAATGTTTTAAAATCGAAGTATCGATATCTAAAGAACTTAAAGGTCAGTGCACTGTGTTCGAGTCTTCATCCGAGATCAGGCTCAAAGGCCCCAAAGCTTAAGCTTAACTCACAGATTAGACCTCAAGAGGTCGCCTGTTATCAATTATTCATCAAGCACAAAAACCTAAGGGTTTCGTATTATAAGTTCAGCACATCGGATTGTTATCAACAAGCATCAAAATATATTCCAAAAAGACAAAGGAAAGACATAAAGTGACGAAAAAGCGAAGATTCTTTCATATATAATAAGGTTTCACAAAACATATTCACAAAGAGCCCTTGCACCAAAAAAGAAACAAATAAAAGCCTAATCTACCACCGAGGTCACTTGACCGAATGGAGTCCCTTCAGGAGTAGTGCCTTCGACGATTTGACCCTCGACCCTCTGGTCATCTGCGGCTTCTTCCCCCCCCCCCCCCCCCC
>ML406248.1:106169-173753 GCA_005239525.1 Nicotiana knightiana
CCCGGGACTTTTTCTTCATCTTCCTCAACGCTCTCTGAGCCACTAGCTGAAGCCTCATCAGAAGTAAGAAATGCCGCTGATTCTTCCTCTAAAGCCTTCACTCTTTCGATCTCAGCAGAAAAGTCAAAGCCCCCTGCATGTGCTTCCTCAAGAGGCTTTCTCCAAGATCCCAATCGAGCATGATCGAGGGCTCGAGTTAGCTTGAGCTTGGTCTCTTCAGATATCTTCCTAGCTCGATAATTTGCAGCAACAACATCCTCCCGGTATGAGGATATGAGTGCGTCGACTTCGGACTTGGCTGTGGATAACGCAGCAGCCGAATCAGCATGGAGATCCTTATACTTACTGCTTTCTACCCTTGCATCTTGAAGTTGATACTTAGCTGAGGTCAGCTTCTCTCGGAGAGTATCGCTCTAGGAGGCTACCTCATCCATATGCCGCTTGAGTTCGAGGATCTCAGTATCCCTGACTCTAAGCCCCTCCCGCATTATGTCATTTTTCTGCTTAAGCTGCAAGAATAAAGTTAAGGCATTAAATGCTAAAGTTGAACAACCACAAAAATAAACATATGAAAACTATATTACCTACTCTTCGAGATCGGCCCGTTCTCGAGATATTGTCTCCAAACGTGCTCGAAGGTCGTGCAGTTCCTCCTCCTTTTTGGTGAAAAGAGATCTGAACTCATCCGCCTCCGATGAGAACCTCCTACACTCTTCCTCGTAATGGGCCAACTCAGTTTGTGACTTAGAAAATGCCTGATTGTAAAGCATTATGGCCTAAAAACACAAAGGAAAGAAATCAGAAAAACAAGAACCAAAACTCAAAACACGGTTGCAGAGTCAAAATACTACCTGTTTACAGAGCTTCTCGGCTTCCTCAAAAATGAACGAGGCGTTAAGTTCAGGGCCTTCCTCAGTCCCGACAAAATATCCCTCAAACAAGTCATTCTCTCCGTGGGAATCCCCCACATCGGAAGTTTCCATATTTTAGGCATCTCATACCAGCCCTGGAGAGAATGACGGGCCCGACGATGCTTCAGAACTGGGCTCCCCTAGTCCATCTACCGGGTGCCCCTCGGCTCGGGGAAGGTTTTGGCTGCTGGCCGGCTCCGGGACTTCATTTTACCCACCCTTGAGAATTTCTTCAGGTCGAGGTGGGGTAGCATCGACGACTTTTGGTTTAGAAGCCTTGGGCTCAACAACTGTCGCCTTAGCAGGCTTCAAAGTGGTCGCGCTTCCTCTTCCCCTAAGTACTAGCGGGTAGTCATCTTTCTCTTCACCCTCATCACGAAGGCTCTCTGCCACTTCCAAAGTTAAGGCCGATGAATTGACCTTAGGCTTTTGAACTTTAGCCTTCTTCCGCTTCAGGGACTTTATTGGTGATTTCTTCTTTCTCTTCTTCTCCTAAATGGGTTTTGGGGTATTTGCTTCCCCAAGAGGGGTTTCCCTCATCAAAACGGCCTCTCCTAGGCCTACACAAGCGCAAAAGGATAAACGCAAAGGGTGAGAGTGCTATCGAGAGGTATCCTCTCAAAAGAGTTTAAATATGACAGAAATGAAACTCACCATGGTTTTTAGCCTCCTATCGGGTCTTGGCCAGGTCATGCCACACACGCTTGGTATATGGGCAGGTCGAATCGAGTAGTCGGACCCAGCCCGAGAGATCCCTGACCGCACCAGAATACCACTCGACAACTGTATCATCAGAGGGATTTAGTTCAAAAGGAAGAAAAAATATATAATTGACGAACTATGTTCACTTATGATTCGTATTCCACTCCTCGGGGAATGGCATCCTTTCAGTGGCGATCAGGTTCGAGGTCCTAACTCGGAAAAAGTGGCTCATCCACCCTCTGTCCTTATCCTCATCGATGCTGGCAAAGAGGACCTTCGAAGCCCGAGTTGTCGCTTAATAAAGCCGCCTCGATAAAGTCGGGGGCTATAAATTCTAATCATATGGTCGAGGGTAAAAGGAATCCCCTTGACCATGTTCGAAAAGTACCTAATCAGGTAAACGATGTGCCAAAATAATGGATAGATTTGGCCGAGTGTCACCGGGTATTTTCTGCAAAAATTGAGGATCACTATGTCTATCAATGGCGAAAATAGTTCTACCGGACCTAGGGTAAAAGGATATGTGTACACACTAAGGAAACTGGCTTTATATGTTGTTATGTCTTCCTCAAGAGAAGGAATCTCCATTTGTACCACCTCCCCCCAGAGGTATTCAGACTTCACTTTCTCAGCTTCAGTTATCAGACTAATGTATCGAGATCGCCCCGATTTCGAAGAAGGTTTATCGACTTTGAAATCGGAGGACGTTTCACAAGGTTCGGGGATGCACTCCTCAATACGAGGAGGCACTATTGCTTTTCTCTTAGACGAGCGTGATGATGAAGGAGCTTTCTCATCTTGGGGAACAGTTTCAGAGGTTTTCGCCATTTTTGTTGTGAAATTTCAGAAGAAAAGGAAGAAATTAGTTGAGAGATGAACACAAGACGAAAGCAAGCAAAAGAGTTGTTGAAGATCTGAAGATGATGTGAAAAGTAAAAGTTTAAAGAGCGAAGGATGGGGGATTTATAGGGGTAAGTTACACGTGTTGGAGAAGGTAAAAGGGCGGCCAACCGTCATTTTTGATTTATTAGCTCTTCAAGAATCGTGCAGGTATGAATTTTGCATGCCCTTTCTATCACATCAACCGCTGACCTCAAGTGAATGACTTCATCACACAAGGCTTAGAAGAATCAAAGAATTGAAATCGTTTCTTATCATTTCATACTAAGAAACGCGGGGACTATCTGTATACGATCGATACCCGGGACTCCGATATCGGGACCTCTATGACATTCCAAGCCCGATCTCGAAAGGCTCAAAGAGGAATCTGAAGTTCGACCTCGGAGTGCATACCTGGAGAGAGCATGTCAAAGTCATCACGGCAGACCTCGAGGCATCATAAAAATCGATGACTGTCATTGAAAGGCGAGAAAATTACCAAGGACACGTGGTTAGAACTGATAAGGTCTGCAAGAAATAGTACAAGTCCGTACTGAGTCGTGATACAGCTGTACCAATAGTATTTCTTTGACATAATTAGGGATGTACTATGTTGGGATTCTGCCCTCCTATATAAAAGGGATCCCTATAATTTTGTAAGACATGAATATTCACTGCAAAACAACATTCACTGCAATGGAACATTTCTCTGCTTTTTTTGTGCTCAACACTTCGTCTCAGCTTTATTGCTCCTTGTTTATTGTTTTTCATTTATTGTCATTCATTTATTGCTGTTATTCGACCTCGAGGCCCCCGATTCCAGTGATCTCGAGGCTTCAGTCTTGTGACAACTTTGGTTTGCTTATCTCATTTTCTTTGCTTACATTCATTGCTTCTTAATTATTAACTAGTATTGGAATAAATCACTTATTTTCAGAACCAAAAATCAAATATAATTGTTAAAACCATTTTCAAGGTAAACACTACAATCATTCCTTCAAAGACCTCAATTTAACATTGAGAGCTTGCCCCCATTGAGCCATTAAGACAAGACAGAGATTTCAAAGAAAGAATACATGTACACTTAATTTTCAAGTGCCAATCAAGTGAATTATATTCCCTCATACCTCATTTGAATAATGCCTTGGGTAATATGTATTTTTTGAACTCATATGACTTATCTTAGAATGAAAATCTAAGCTGCATGTACCTCGGTGAAGAGCATCAAGTCATTCTGTAGTTGAAATGGATGAGTTGATTTTTAATGTCCTAAATTTGCCTAAGCCGTTTCTTTCGAGATTTTTAACCTAGAAGACTTTTTTTTAAGTCCTAACTTTTGCCTAGGCTACCTCTTTCGAGGTTTTCAACCTAGCGGACATCTTTTTTCGCCGTTCACAGTTTATACTATTGTAGGTCAGGAGTAAAATGCAATTTATACTCGTGCGTCGAGGAGTGTATTTGTTTTTTTCATGGATAGTATCTCTTCATGAATTTCCCATTGATGGGGCCAATCTGTAAACCTTCTGAGTCAACTATCTTGTAAGCGCCACTTGAGCATACCTCTTGTACAGTATAAGGCCCATCCCACTTAGCAGAGAACTTACGTCCAGATCGACGAGAGGTGATAATAGGCGTTTTTACCATAAGAACTTGGTCACCCACTTGAAAAGATCTAAGGTACACCCTTTTGTTAAAAGGTCGAGACAAGCGATCTTGATAACATTCAAGACTTTGTTGAGCTTCTAGCCTCTTCTCATCAAGAGCTTCCAAATCTTCAAGGTGTAAGTGAGCATTTTATTCATCAGTGAGTTTTACTTGAATGGCAAGCCGCAACAATGGAACTTGACGCTCAAGTGGAACGACTATTTCAACTCCATAAACAAGTGAATAAGGAGTCTCTTGCATTGTGTCGCGCCCCCTTTTCCTCGCGAAATCGGGTTTCGACATTCATTTGGGACAAATCCCTTCCTTTTGGGAAAGGGGGTATGGGAATTGAAGAGTCGCCACCTAACGTATTTAAGGTGCGTTAGGGCACCTAATGCAAATAACTCATGAAACCAGTCTAAATTACCAGAGATTGGGTAAGGGCTTGAAATTACCTTGAGGGGAAGGTATTAGGCACCCCTCGAGGTCCACAATGGTGGGTCCTGACCAAACTTACTTGGTGAAGTAGTCATTTAACAGATAAGCAGTCTAAGCACACATATGTAAATAAGATAAAGGAAGTTTAATAGGTAAGCAATCTAAGCACACAGATGTAAAAAGATAGGAAAGACCTAAGTTATTAGCTTATAGGATCACATCTGTACAATGCCCGGTAATCCTTCCTCAACTAGAGAGGTTACACGTGACATTAACGCACAGGTTATCATAATCTTTTACTACCCGATTACCCTCCCCTTAGCGATTGTATAAATGATTTTAATTAAACGAACTCTAAGTGTGCATTACCCGTCCCTTCCTTGTGGTCCCGGAGGTGTTAAGACCTCTATTTTTAGGCAGTTCTAGACTCTCCTAAAGTGTTTAAAAAGAAAAATCTAAGATACAACAAATAACAAATAGGACTATCAAGTAAGACAACAATTAAGGGCTCATGTTTGCCTCCGCAAATAAACATGCAATTAGCTCGTCTCAAACAACAAGATTTTAAATGTTTCAGAAAAGGTCCTAAAACATGATATCTAGGTGAGCATGACAAACAGAGAATGTGCTAAATTATGTTAAGGCAAAGCGGTAAATACCTAATCAATTTGCCTACTGATTTTTCAGAACTTTTTGAATCCGGGCATTCACAAATAATTAAGCAAAGCATAGTTTCTACAGGCTTGCCTAGGCGTTTAAATTGCTTTTAAAAATTCTTATAGACATGATAGTTATTGACTTAGGCGATGTAGACATGATTTAAAGAGAATACAAACACAGTCCTAAAGAAGAATTTCTCATGCACACAGAGGATGTACATTTTTATTATGCAGAATTACAGCGGTAACTTAATAACATGATTTCTAAGCGATCATGATTATGCAGAATTCCGTAAAAGTGAGGTAATAAGCCTATAACACATTGCCTAGTATGCCAAGTGATCTAAAAACATGGTAAACATGATATAAACCTAAAGCATGATTGCTAATGCGAATAACATGATATGAGCCTAAAACATGATATGTAATGCAAGTAAACACAATGTAGACCTGAAGGCAGGATTTCTAATGCAAGTAAACACAATATAAACCTAAAGCATTATTTCTACCCGGTTCCCCTACAAAAATCCATATACGAATCCCCCCCCCCCCTTACTAATTTCCCCCAATAACTGTTTACAAAGGTTATTATTACAGATCATAAATGAATGAATAAATGATGAATATAAGTTATGAAATAGGGGGTCTGAGATAGGCCCAAAGTGAACATGGAAATACCAGGCCTTCAAAACAGTCCAGGATGCCGAAGTCTCATAGCCAATAGGGTGTCCTGTGTGTCAAAGTTCCCTAAGGACCTCAGGGATCCCGGGCAATGCTCACACCAAGATCCTTTGAGTAGGGAAGTGATTATGTGCAGTGTGGAAAAGGCCAGTCCCAGTGTGCCAGAGTTCGGGGGAATCTCATGGATTCCTAGGCAGTACACACACTGGAAGGGCAGAACTTAAGTAATCTAAGAGTAGAAGTGAGAGTGCTTGACATAGTTGAAATAACTTTGGGAAAACAGTATAGGAGTAAAACATTCAGGAGTGAAAAAAAATACTTTAGGAATGGACACGGTTTGGGAAAACATATTAAGAATAAAAATATTTTGAGGAAAGAACGGTTCAATAAGCCACAGCAAAGTCACAAAGCTTAATACCACCTAGATTCAAACTTAGTTCGTTAATTAACTCAAGGTGAAGACAGGCAATTTTACAGATAGGGATCAGGGATTGGGAACACAGGAATCACAAACACAAAACAAGAGAGACCATTGAGCAACAAGGGTAGACAAGGGTCAATTGACATTCAGCAACCAAATTCATAGCATTCATTAGAACATAGACTACTAATTTGGAGTCTTAACAGGAAAGCCATACTTGATGCTAAAGTAGTAATAGACAATAAAGCACAGAGACTAAGTGTAGGGATAGTCATGCTGAGGACAGGGGTCTAATTACAAAGAATTAGCCAAGCCAATTGAAGTTAGTGGACAGAAGAGATAAGGGCACTAAACATAAAAGTAAACATATTGGTTTAAGCGATAAACAACTTGGAAACTTAAACAGGAATAGCATGTTGATTAAAGCAATAAACATGGAAGAATGAAATGAAACATGCATGATCAAAGCAGTTTCCTATGAAAAAATGTAGCATTAAATACATAAGCGATTGAACTAGTGCAGAAGAGACATAGATCATGGAGCAACAGAAAATCATATAGGTTTGAACTTCATAATGACATTAGAGATAGAAACATACAAGTTAAGGAAGAAAAAGCAAAAAGGTAAGTAGTCAGGATTCAACAGTCTATCCTTGACTTTCAGCCTGCTAGACAAGCGATAAACACAAGTAGCAGAAAGAGAGATGAGAGAAAGTTTGTGTGTCAGTGTTAGAACTACTGACCGTCCCTTTAAGAGGCAGAAGGAGAGAGTATATAAAGAACTTAAGGAGTAAAACAAATAAGGCAAAAGAAATCAAGTTTCAATCAATTAGAATCAGTCAATCAATCACCGAACCAATTCATATAGGGAGTCCAGAAAAGACCCTTTTAATTGGGGGATAGTCAATTAACGGTCATAACTGGGTTCAATTAAGGTAATATATCAAAATCATACCATATAAGGAATCAGCCATGTCCCAAACTGTATTGATAGCTAATTAAGGCAAGTAAAAATAGGGAAACATGTCACAAATAAGGAAACCAGTAAAATCCCAGCACACTTATTTCAACAGGGCCATTAATAGGAAACAATCAATAAAATCTTCAAAGAATACTGATTTTATGGGAAAGAATTACTCGGATTCCCTAAATAGAAATCAACTAAGTAAAACCTCACATAAATACAGTATTTAACAAGAAAAGCAGGTTCGAACCATTAATAGAGATCAATTAGGGGAAAATCCCCGAAGAACACTGGGTTTAACAGGGAAAACATTTAAGTCGGAAAGATGAAATAAATTAATATGTCGGGCATCACAGAAATAACCAAAATATCGAAACGAAATTAAAGAAACCAGTATATCACACAGAATCGTGTAGGGTTTGAACATTCATGCAAAAATTAGTCAAGATGATGAAGGAACAATTAATTAAACACTGAGAAGTTAGAAAATATTTGAAAAACAGTTTGGGATGAACCCTAGTTTAGAAAGAGTGATTAAAAATTGAAATAGTTAATTAGAACAAGGAATTTTTAAAGGAAAACACTTAACAACACTTGAACCACCTCAGATCTATACAGATCTGAGAAGAATCGACAGTATCGAACTAGGTTTCAGAAAATAGTAGAGGTGATGAGAATCGGTCAAGAAACCATGGATTCGTTCCAAAAAAATGAGGAAATCCATGCTTACAAATGAAAATGGCCTGAGACCGGCCAGTAAACAAGTTTCAAACCCAGACAGGTTGGCTTTCCTTGAGATCTTCTCAAGGACTCATGAAATCAAAGAGCCAGGGAGTATAAGAGACCAGTGGTGGTCGGAGAATGCACGAAAACTCCATAGACGTGAGCTTCTTGCCGGTGACGGCGATTAGGGTTTTGGTTGGATTGAGAAAGAAAGGGATTAGGGCTTCGGTTAGGATTAATATGGTAAGGGTCAATGTGGACCGTTGATCTAAAAGATCAACGACCACGATTGAAGAGGGGTTATTGGGCCAGGTAGGCAGATTCGGCTTTAAGGGGTTTGGAATAGTTTTATTAAGGGGTTTGGGCTAGTAAACAAAAGGGTTAAATATGAAATAAAAAGGGCTATTTATTAAATACCCCAAAAATTGATAAAAAATAATTTATAAAATAATTAACAGATTACAAAATAATTTGCATGCATATAAATTTTTTAAAATAATTACTCAATATTTTTTTAAATGCAACACGCTACTTTCTGGTAAAATAATGTAATAACGCATGCACGAGCTATAATTGCAAAGTTATTGCAATTGTAATCCAAAGAGTGTAAATGTGACTATTTGTGCAATAATTTAAGCCTAATATAAATATAAATAGCAATATTAAGCCATGAAATTGTTATAAATTCATTTGTGATGCAATTTGTAATTATTTATATAAATAAAATACTAGGATAAATTAAATAAAAATCCCTAAAAATGTAAAAAATTATGGAAAAATATCAATTGATGCTAATGCATAGTTTTGAAGGTATATATGCATTTGAAAAATATTATAGGGAAAAATTGGATATCAACAGGTGCCCCTCTTTACGTGGGAAGGATGATAGAGTTGCCAGGTAAAGATATGGTGGCCAGTTTTGACCGAGCGAGATGGTTTGAGAGATTTAGGCCGCACTCTGTTCCTGAGCTGCCTACATATCCCTGGTTTTACAGGAATCAGGTTGTGTGTAGTTCTGGATTCATTGACGGAATGTACCGATGAAGTCATTACAAGAACGGACACGAGGTTTTGGAATAGGTGGAAAAAAATGGTTATGGTGAGCGGTCAGGTTTGAGATAATTTGAAAGAACTGGAGCAGGATTGCTCCTGTTGGGGTAGCGGTTGCTTATCGGGCCACCTGCAAGTAAAGAGATACTACGAGCATATATTTGTGCGGAAATTTAAACATGATGCAGATTCCCTTCAGACCATGAGAATTATCTTTGGACGGTTGAGGATGACGTCCTTAGACCATAATGTCCTGGGCCATGAATTGTTCAGTGAGGGATTCGCAGGCCATGAAATGATGTTCTCTGGCCATGAAAATGGTGCCTCCAAACCATGACGCCTTTGAATAATGATATGCAACTTTGAGAGATTCTCAGGCTATGGCACGGTGTCTTTCGGCTATGAGGATGATTCCTTTAGACTATTACGCCTTTAGAAAAGTTGGTGATATTTTAGTTCATGAGATTCAATAATATGATGTCAAGATCAACAAGACAAGGCTTAGTCTTGTGAAGTTGAGGGCAAAGCTTAGCCCGAAAGAAGAGAAAATAGATAGTGTCGGAGAGACAGCGCTTAGTCTCGGCAAATATAAAAGCAATGATTGGCCTTATGAAAATAGGAGGAAGAGCTTAGCCTCATGCAAGATTTGGAAAAGGGCTTAGTCTCATGCAATTGGAAGGCAGAGCTTAGCCTTATGCAAATATGGAGGTAGGGCTTAGACTCATGCAGATGGAGATAGAGCTTAGTCTCATGCAAAATTCGGGATAGGGCTTAGTCCCATGCAAGATGCGGGGCAGGGCTTAGTCCCATTCAAAGAGAAGGCAACGCTTAGCCTTATGCAAATATGGAGGCAGGGCTTAGCCTCATGAAAGATTGAGACAGAGCTTAGTCTCATGCAAAGAGAAGGAAACGCTTAGCCTTATGCAAATATGGAGGCAGGGCTTAGCCTCATGCAAGATTGGGATAGAGCTTAGTCTCGTGCAAAGAGAAGCCAACGCTTAGCCTTATGCAGATATGGAGGCAGGGCTTAGCCTCATGAAAGATTGAGACAGAGCTTAGTCTCATGCAAAGAGAAGGAAACGCTTAGCCTTATGCAAATATGGAGGCAGGTCTTAGACTCATACAAGATTGAGACAGAGCTTAGTCTCATGCAAAGAGAAGGCAACGCTTAGCCTTATGCAAATATGGAGGCAGGTCTTAGACTCATACAAGATTGAGACAGAGCTTAGTCTCATGCAAAGAGAAGGCAACGCTTAGCCTTATGCAAATATGGAGACAGGGCTTAGCCTCATGCAAGATTAAGACAGAGCTTAGTCTCGTGCAAAGAGAAGGCAACACTTAGCCTTATGCAAGTATGGAGGCAGGGTTAGCCTCATGAAAGATTGATACAGGGCTTAGTCTCGTGCAAAGAGAAGGCAACGCTTAGCCTTATGCAGATATGGAGGCAGGGCTTAGCCTCATGCAGATGGATACAGAGCTTAGTCTCATGCAAAGAGAAGGCAACACTTAGCCTTATGCAAATATGGAGGTAGGTCTTAGCCTCATGCAAGACTGAGATAGAGCTTAGTCCCATGAAAAGAGAAGGCAACGCTTAGTCTTACGAAAATATGGAGGCAGGGATTAGCCTCATGCAAGATTGAGACAGAGCTTAGTCTCATGCAAAGAGAAGGCAACGCTTAGCCTTATGCAAATATGGAGGCAGGGCTTAACCTCATGCAAGATTGAGACAGAGCTTAGTCTCATGCAAAGAGAAGGCAACGCGTAGCCATATGCAAATATGGAAGCAGGGCTTAGCCTCATGCAAGATTGAGACATAGCTTAGTCTCATGCAAAGAGAATAAATAGTAAGCGATAGAAAAGTATTTCTTATATGGAAGTGGATTCGGTATCGTTGTTGTTGTGAAGGTTGTGATTTTGAGGCGTGCATATTCCTTGTTCCTGCATTCAAAGAAAAATCGTGAGTTCTGTAAGGGGGAGTTCGGTTCCGTCGGCTTGCTTGACTTGCTTTGGCTTGGTCTGAGGATCCTGTTCAAATAATTGGGGGTAGCGATTGCTGAACAGAGTTATTTCAAGGCCAAATACATCGGCAGCCCCTTAAAGTTGTCCTCACGTTTCACTTAGACACTCCATCTTAAATTTGTTTCATTTAAACACTTTAAATAGGTCTTTACTGTGTCATTTAGACACAAAATTTGGAGGAAGCCTAAAACAAAAAGTGTGTGTAATTCACACACCAAAATGACAAATAAAACGAGGACACGTGGATTCACTCGTTGTCATCTTCCCCAACTATCACTCTTCGCCGGAATAATCATTTTTCGCCATTTTTTTCCAGCTTAATCCTGGGCCAAATCAAGAATTTCCAAACAATGAAAATTGTTCTCCACTTTCAGATCTAACTTTCCACAAATTTTTAGACCATCCCACCATTAAAAACGTTAGTTCTGACATTCTGTAGAACTCCAGTGAACTTCAGTTAGCCGGGAATTGAGTTCTAGTCGTCCAAATCGAACAAAAGCAATGCGAAAAAACACAGGTACACCCCCCTCCTTCCGTCTTCATCTGCCAAAAGGAACAAACACATGTAAAGTTTTTGGATTTTCAAATCTGGGGAAGAGAGAAATTTATGTCAATTTTTTTCTTTCTTTTTTGGGTTTACTTGATTACTAGCATATTTTCCTTTAGATTTGGGCATACCACCACCACCTTGTGAAGTGTTGATTTTGTGGAAAGTAGAGAACATAGATTGGTAGAATTTTGTTGGAACCTTCACGGCTTCGCTGGATGACTAGCTTGTCACGTGAGTTATTGAATACAAGACTAGCTTACTACCAAATTTCAGAGATACCCATTTCAACAGAACATGCTTCTTTGCAACATTGGGTGAAATACCGATTTTTTCAATAATGATAACAATATTCCAAAATGTTACAATTCAAAAGTAAGATGAAATTCCCACCAAAAAATAAGTAGAAAACGGGAAGAAGACAAAAATTTACAGAGAAAAGGTTCTTAAGGAAACGCACAGAAACCTAGCCGGAGTTCTGACTTTTCGGCAACCTTGTTTGTGTTCTGCTTCGCAAAAAATAGGAGGAAAAGAAAGAAAAAAAAATGAAAAATAGAAATATTGGTTTCTCACGCTCGGAAAAATAGTGTAATACACGCACTACGCCACATCATCAAATTATGTCTAAATGACACAGTAAAGACCTAGTTAAAGTGTTCAAATGAAATGGATTTAAGATGAAGTGTCTAAGTGAAAAGTGAGGAAAACTTTAAGGGGCTGTCGATGTATTTGGCCTTATTTCAAAAGCAAGCATGCGTTGTTTTCAAAGTCATAGAAAAAAATATGTTTTTTAGAAAATTGGTTAGATGAACCAGTGACTGTGACACGATCGGGGACATTGCGACTTCTCCTGCCGTAGAATTTTGAGGGTCCCCCTCAAAATTCTACCCCAGTTAGATGGATAAACACTGCTAATCGCCATATATGCTGCGATCGGCTGAACTTGCTTTAGAATTTTGAGGGTCCTCCTCAAAATTCTGCCCTAGTTTCTGATGGTGGGGAAAATAAAAAATTTATTGAATTTTGACCAAACCCACAAGGCTGCCTACATATCCTCTCTTAAACGGGAATCAGGTCGAGCGTAGTTCAATTTACATCATTTGCGAAAACATAAACAATTACACATAGTATCGCTTGACTGCATCTGAATTGATTGGTTTTGGCCAGACTTCTCCATCCATTTCAGCAAGTATAAGGGCTCCTTCTGTCAATACTCTGTGAACCATGTAAGGACCTTGCCAATTGGGAGAGAATTTCCCTTTGGCTTCGTCCTGATGTGGAAAGATCTTCTTCAACACTAACTGCCTCGGTGTGAACTGTCTCGGCTTGACTCTTTTATTGAAGGCTCCGGACATCCTGCTTTGATAAAGTTGCCCATGACATACTGCATTCATCCTTTTTCTGTCTATGAGAGCTAGGTGCTCATAACGGTTCCTTATCCATTCTGCATCGATGAGCTCAGCTTCTTGTATGATCCTCAAGGAAGGAATCTCCACTTCGGCAGGAATAACAGCTTCATTACCATAAACCAGTAAGTAGGGAGTTGCCCAGGTCGATGTGCGGGCTGTGGTACGGTATCCTAATAAAGCAAATGACAGCTTCTCGTGCCACTGTTTGTGATTTCCTACCATCTTTCTCATTATCTTCTTGATGTTCTTGTTAGCGGCTTCTACAGCTCCGTTCATCTGAGGTCTATAGGCTGTGGAATTTTTGTGCTTGATTTTGAAAGTCTCATACATGGCCCTCATCAGACCACTGTTGAGATTGGAGGCATTGTCAGTGATGATTGATTTTCTAACTCCAAACCGACAAACAATCTGGCCGCGAAAAAAATCTGCCACGACTTTCTTAGTCACTGCCTTGTAAGATGCTACTTCGACCCATTTGGTGAAGTAATCAATAGATACCAAGATGAACCGGTGACCATTTGATGCGGTGGGCTCGATTGGACCAATGACATCCATTCCCCAGGCGGTGAATGCCCAAGGTGAGCTTGTTGCATTAAGCTCATTTGGCGGCACTTTTATCATATCTGCATGTACTTGACATTGATAACATTTTAGTACATACTGGATGAAATCTGTCTCCATGGTCATCCAGAAATAACCGGCCCTAAGTATCTTTTTGTCCAAGACGAATCCATTCATGTGCGGGCCGCAGGTCCCAGCATATATCTCCTCAAGTAGTTTAGAAGCTTCTCTTGCATCAACACATCTCAGTAATCCCAAATCAGGAGTTCTTATGTACAGGGTTCCTCCGCTGTGGAAAAAACTGTTGGACAACTTCCGAAGTGTATGCTTACGAGTATGATTTTCATGCTCCGGGGAATTTCCCTTTTTCCAAATATTCCTTGATGTCGTGGAACCAAGGCTTTATGTCTATCTCTTCTTCAACATGGGCACAATATTTCGGCTGGCTATGGATCCTTATTGGGATAGGATCAATGAAGTTCTTGTCTGGATGCTATATCATTGATGACAAAGTGGCCAATGCATCAGCAAGCTCGTTCTGAACCCTGGGAACATGCCGAAACTCTATCTTCATGAACCTCTTTCTCAATTCTTGCACATGGTGCAGATATGGCAATATCTTGGAATTCTTGGTGGCCCATTCTCCTTGTACCTGGTGCACAAGAAAATCTGAATCGCTGATTACCAACAGCTCTTGAATATTCTTGTTGATGGACATGTTGAGTCCTAGGATGCAAGCTTCATACTCTGCCATGTTGTTAGTTCAGGGAAATCTAAGTTTAGAAGATACCGGATAATGTTGGTTAGTTTCCGATACCAAGACAACTCCAATGCCGACTCCTTTGAAATTTGTCGCTCCGTCAAAGAACATCCTCCAAACACCGTAGGACAGCAATATCCTCTCCTATGAATAGCACCTCTTCATCGGGAAAATACGTTTTCAGGGGTTCGTATTATCCTTCCACAGGTTTCTCAACAAGATGATCGGCCAGTGCCTGTCCCTTTACTGCTTTTTGAGTTACATAAACAATGTCGAACTCACTCAACAGGATTTGACACTTAGCCAGTTTGCCAGTGGGCATGGGTTTCTAAAAGATATATTTCAGGGGATCCATCCTTGATATGAGGTACGTTGTGTAAGCACAGAAGTAATGCCTCAGCTTTTGAGCTATCCAGGTAAAGGCGCAACAGGTACGTTCCAATAGAGAGTACCGCGCTTCATATGGAGTGAATTTCTTACTCAGGTAATAGATAGTTTGTTCCTTTCTCCCTGTCTCCTTGTGCTACCCCAGAACGCAGCTGAAGGCTCCATCTAACACTACGAGGTGGAGTAGCAAAGGTCTCCCTGGCTCTGACTTTGGCGGGACAAAAACTGGTGGTGTTGATAGGTACTCCTTGATCTTGTCGAAAGCCCTTTGGAAATCCTCGGTCCAACTAGTTGCAGCATCTTTCTCAACATCTTGAAAATTGACTCACATATAACTTTGGACCGGGCTATGAACCAGCTGATGTAGTTTAGCCGTCCTAGAAAACTCATTACATCTTTCTTACTCTTCGGCGGTGGCAGCTCCTGGGTGGCTTTGACTTTTGACGGATCCAATTCTATCCCTCGGCGGCTGGCAATGAACCCAAGTAACTTTCCGGCAGGGACCCCGAATGCACACTTTGCAGGGTTCAATTTCAGGTTGTACTTCTGCAGTCTGTCAAAGAACTTCCTTAATATGCTATATGATCTGTGGATTTCTTGGACTTGATGATGACGTTGTCCACATACACCTCGATCTCCTTATGTATCACTTCGTGAAAAATGGTAGTCATAGCCTTCATGTAGGTGTCCCCAGCATTCTTTAGACCGAATGGCATCATCTTATAACAGTATATTCCCCATGGTGTAATGAAAGCGATTTTCTCAGCGTCTTCCTCGTCCACCCAAATCTGATAGTAACCGGTGAAACAATCTACAAAGGACTGGAGGTCATGTCTGGCACAACTGTCTATTAAAATGTGTATGTTTGGAAGTGGGAAATCATCCTTTGGGTTGGCTCTGTTGAGATCCCGATAATCGACACAAATTCTTACCTTCCTATCCTTCTTCGGAACTGGCACAATGTTGGCTAACCAAGTTGGGTATTCAACCACCCTGAGGACCTTGGCCTTGATTTGCTTGGTGACCTCCTCTTTGATTTTCAGACTCATATCAGGCTTGAATTTCCTGAGTTTCTGCTTTACTGGCGGACACATTGGGTTTGTGGGAAACTTGTGAGCCACAATAGATGTACTTAACCTGATCATATCATCGTATGACCATACAAAGACGTCCTCATACTCTTTCAGGAACTGTGTGTACTCTTCTTTTTGTGACGGTGATAAGTGAATACTGATGCGGGTCTCCTTGACAATTTCGGAATCTCCTAAGTTGATTATCTCAGTATCGTCCAGGTTTGAATTGGGCTTGTTCTCAAAATCCTCTACTTCCCTGATGATTCCTTGGGTATGACATCCTCTTCTTCTGAATCACTATCCTTTTATTGCATTGCCTCATTACATGTCACAGTTATTGGTTCATCAAGATAGGAAATAGTAATGCTGTATAGATAAAGATATGAGAGAAAATGGTATTAATAAATATCGATCCATTGAAATATAAAAGCGATTTTCAATAATTTAAACAACGTTTCTGGAACGCTGGAGATTTTATTTAAAACAAATGAAAAAGGGGAAATCATTTTCTTAGAAAACAACAAAATAAACAATGGTGTTCAGCCTTGCTACCCCGGGACTCGTCGGGCCCGGGATGGTGTGATAGTCCAATTCTTAAGGAATGATCCTTTCTACACAGCTCGGATTGTAGGGCCTTCCTCCTCCTCCTCCTCTTCAACAATTACACAATAGTCCATGTCCTCATCCTCCAGGAACAAGTTCCTTAAAGCTGCCAGTGCTTCCTCCTCCTCTGATCCCCATATGACGTCAATCTGCTGGAAAGTCTGACCCAGGTGTGATACAGGCTGCTCAAGTGGATAGCATGGACCACGCCACGGTGGTGACCAGTCATTTTATTCTTGCCAGGTGTACTGATACCCTAGCCCAAAGGTGTTACCATGACGTTTCAACTGTATTGGCTTGGAGATACCCTGAAGGTTTTTGCCAAGACCCTTGCCAGGTTCATATCCTCTCCATGCTGGTATACTTTCTATCTTGCTACTCCACCACTTATCTTTATCGATTGCATTGACCCGCTCGATGTGATGATAAATTTCTCCACCGAGCCTTCTTATATTATCAACCACCGAGATAGTCTGACGGTTGTAAATGGGGTTTCTTCCATCTCTATGGATAATCACCTCTTGATGGTTCCATTCAAACTTCACTTCCTGATGCAAATTTGATGTCACAGCCCCAACGGCGTGTATCCATGGCCGTCCCAACAATAGATTATAGGATGCAGATATATGCAGCACATGGAACTCGACATCAAACCATGTAGGTCCCATCTATATACAAATATTGATCTCTCCAAAGGTATCTCTCTGAGACGCATCAAATGCCTTCACATTCATAGTCCCTTCTCGTATCTCATACAGGCCTTTTCCCAACCTCTTCAGTGTTGTCAATGGGCAAATATTGAGACTGGATCCCCTATCTATCATAATTTTGGCAATGAAATTGTCCTCACATTGCACGATAATGTGTAGTGCCTTGTTATGATTCAAATCCTCGGATGGCAGCTCGCCCTCGTGGAAGGTGATTTTGTGACTTTCCAGCACCTGTCCTACCATATTGGCCATTTCTCCGCCAGTGGTGTTGTTAGGTACATATGCCTCACTTAATACCTTTAAGAGAGCATTCTTGTGCACTTCTGAATTATGTAGCAGTGACAGGATATATATCTGAGCAGGAGTCTTGTTCAAATGATCGGTGACTAAATACTCCCTTTCTTGCACTTTCCTCCAAAGATCATCCAGGCCAATTTCAATAACGAGCGGTCTCTTAGAATCCTGCTTACTGGATTCTCCCAAATGCTCGGGTGTATAGACTCTTCCCGTTCTGATCATTCCTTGCGCACCACCGGATTCCTCTGTTTTGATATTTCCTCTTCTTCTAGCTTCATCCACATAATCCCAGGGTACAACCTCGGTGTCGAAAGGCGGTGTGGTTGACACTCACTGTGAAAGGTGTGGCTACTTCCACTTCGAATGGAACATGCGCAGCTGCGGGGGGTGCTATCTCAACTTCAAATGGAACTGATGCAGCTACCTCAACTTTCACTGGCGGCTATATTTGTACTATAATACGATTGAGCGTGACTGCGGGTTTCTTAGGATTGTCACCCTCTTTGATAAGTCTAATTGCTCCTTCGGGATCCCATTCCTCATCGGTCTCTATCACATTGATACCTTCACCCCTATGATCTGGGAGGGGGTTGTTGCGGACATTAGGTGTAGATGTTTTGGCCTGAATGACCTTATTATCAATCAAGGTCTAGATCTTATCCTTCAGTGTTCGACACTCATTAGTGGTGTGCTCTTTCATGCCAGAATGATATGCACATGTCTTGTTTGGGTTGACCCATTGGGATGGATTCTCCACGGCTGCAGCAGGGATAGGAGTGATGTAACCAGCAGCCTTCAGCCTTTCATACAACTGGTCAATGGGTTCGGCAATGGAAGTGTATTGTTTAGGGGGTCTGCGGTCAAAGTTAGGCCGAGGTCTTGGGTAGTTTGGGCGAGTTGGAGGTGACTGAAAGTGAGAGGGTTGGGAATTATATGTGTGATAAGCAGTGGCTGGTTGGGAATATCTGAGAGGTGATGGTTGATATGTGGGTGGATGTGCTTGGTATGTAAGTGGGAAGGTTTGATATACAAGTGGAGTTTTGGGTCCTTGGACGACCATTATTGTTTTGGCATCTTTCTTCTTCGATATATCCCCTGACTGTAGTGCTATGTTTGTGGCCTGCAATGCCTCAATGTTTGTTACCATACTGCTTTTAATGCCCTCTTCAATCCTTTCTCCGAGTTTGATGATATCAGAGAACTTGTTGTTTTCAATAACCATCAATCTTTCATAGTACTATGGATCTTGTGCTCTGATGAAGAATTTGTTCATCTGTTCCTCGTCCAATGTCAACCTGAATTTGGCTGCTTCTGACCTCCAACGAGTGGCATACTCGCGGAAGGTCTCAGTGGGCTTCTTCTTTAAGTTCTGAATGTAGAAGACATCCGGCGCATTCTCTGTGTTAAACCTTAATCTGTCCATGAAGTCAGATGCCATACTCACCCAGTTGGCCCACTTCTTGTGATCATGGCTGATGTACCAGGATAAAGCATCTTCTGTAAGACTCCTCACGAAAAGCTTCATTCGGATCCTCTCATCCTCTCCGACCCCTACAAGTTTGTCACAATAAGCCCTCAGGTGAACCCTGGAATCACATGTTCCGTCAAACATTTCGAACTTGGGAGGTTTGTAATTCTACGGAAGTTCTACATCTGGCTGTATGCATAGGTCTTCATAGTTCAGACCTTCTATCCCTTTGCTTTCTTCGACGCCTTGAACCCCACTTGTCAATTTCTTGAGCTCTTCCGCCAGGTTCTTAATGAGAAGGTCCTTTTTAGAGGATTTTGGTGTATAAGATACGGGCTGAGTGTAGTGAGGTAGGGTTTCCATGTATGTAGGGTTGTTTTGGTGACCGGTAGTTTGGGTATAATGGTGATCATTGGAGTTCTGGGGTTCGGGAATGATTTTTAGGGCATTTTGTGGAGTATGGTAGATGTTTTGCTGGTATTGTGGAGGGATAGTTTGATTCTTTGGAGGGGTTGTGTAATGGTGAGGTACGGGAGGATTTTGTAGGTGCTTGGTAGGTGTGTTTTGCGGTGGTGCGGGATTCTGAGTGTTTGAATAGTTGACATCTGGGATTTTGAGTGTGAGGGATAGGTTTGCTAAGCTCCGGACCTGCTCGAGCTCACCCTAGAGTTCTAGTACTTTCTTATCAAGTCCTGATACTACATCATTTGGGGGCTGAGTACTTCGGCCATCAGAAGCTTCTGCATGTTCAACATGTGTGTTGTTTTCTCTTCTTGTGATGTTCAAATCATCCATATTTGCTTTCCCTTTTCCTTTTGGTGGACTTGGAGGAGGAGGAGGTGAAGGGCCCCTAGATCTAGTATGATAAGATGATGATGCAGTATGCATGAACCAACCTTTGGGGAATGGGAATAATCGAAAGAAAGAAAGAAAAACAAAAGGTAGACAAGCTAGTAAGAATTCTGAAAAGAGTATTTGAAGTATTTAAACATATATTGCGGAATGTAAATTCGCGTCCTATTTTGGGAGCCTCATTGTGCCCGAGGTAGGCCTAGCGAATAGTTGTTTTGGAGAACTTAGATGTCAATAATTGCCTCATTTCATTAATATAAAAATAGATGAATCCAACACGATACTACGATAATAAAAGATAAGTCACGACTGGCATTTGGACTTATTACATTTAGGAAAAAGCAGGTAAATCTAATCTACTTGGTCCCAGAAGGACCTTCCCCAGGCTTGATCGTTCTGAATCCATTAATCAGGTCCCCTAGTTCGCACATGCCCAACAACAGGTATACTCTTGCCAGATGTCCTCCCTCGCTTTCTTCAGTATTCTGGCAGTCAGCGACCCTCTTTCTTATCTTTCCTTCTAGCTCCATCAAACCCTGTTCCAGATATTCTACCCTTTCATTGGAGGTGATATCCATTTCCCTCCATTCCCTGATTAATCTCTTGTATGTCTCGTGTATCTCCTGATGTTCGGCCTCGGAGTCATGAATCTTCTTGCGCAACTTGTTGTACTTTACTTGGGTTTTTGCATCTTCGTCTATGACCCTGTTTCCCCGACCAATTCCTGGCTCATCTGTCCCAGCTAAGTTGTCCTCCAACCATGCCGGGTAAAAGGGTGCATGTCCTCCATGATACCGGTCTGGCTCGATGATGTCCTTTTCCACAACAATCTTTGAGTGCCACATATGCTGAGCTTGACACTTGTTAGGGATGTCGTCATCCTGAAAATATGCCCGAAAATGAATCATCTTTGACACCCGTAGTATGATCTTCTTCCTGCCTGCATGCCTCATAACCCTGATTGGAATATAAGGGTATATTCCCCTTAACCCGATCAACACTAAGTGAGGAGAGTCCCTTGACCTGATGATGAACTCGTCAGTAGGGAACCATTCAAACATCCACTGAACTTGATCTTCAGTCAAATTTTCGAAGAAATCCATCCATTCCTTAGCACTCTCTGGTTGAGCAAACCTGCCCGGGATATAAATCATCTATTTAGGGTGATGGAAGGCAATATGGTCATTCCACGGAAACTCCTGCCGATATTGACCCTTCTGGAGATGCTCTATTAACCACAACTGCAGTAGCAAATTGCAGCCTTCGAAATGTTTGGACCCTTTCTGGCAGTGGTCCAATGCCCAGTAGATATCAGCTATAATCATAGGGACTATGGTGTATGTCTATCCCTCATTTCCATCCATTAGAGTCTTGATGACCATAGCCAGTTTGGTGTGAATTCTTTTCCCTTTTTATTGGGAAAACTATCATACCCAAGAAGCAAAGAATGAACACGAAAACTCTATGATGAATATGTCCCAAGGAAGTGATGGAAAAATCATCATGGAAAATATGGTAGGACTTGTTATGCCCGTATCTCTCATACAAGTAGTCAAATGGTATATAAGATTTCTTTAAGCACTCCAAATCAGCGTTCCTTTTCAGACCCATCATTTTTAGAAACCCTCTACCAGTGCGATTTTCTGGTACCAATAACCCAGGGTTGTCCCAAGGTAGCCCAGCAAATCCCTCGATTTCCTCTAGGAGCGGGGTCATTTCTATATCCCCAAATCGAAACACAGATTTTTCACGATCCCAGAACATGGTTGCAGCTTCTATCAACATGTTATTTGGCTAGATGTCTAACAGAGAAGGCAAATTTCCCAGGACCTTCTTCACATGTTTCTTGTCACTTGAGGAAAGATCTTCCCACCAATCTAATAGTAGTGGTGGTATATTTTGGACCATGCCGAACCTGGGGACCTCATGCCTCATTTTCTGCAAAACAAATAAGGTTAGGCCCTTTCCCCCTCCAGATTCAACTATTTATATATCCATGATTAGCATGTTGGAATATAGTTCTCCAAAATTAATGTACAAAACGTGGTTGCGTCCGTTGGGATTATGGAAACCCCGGTGGACTTTTGGATAAGGTTTGTCTTAAAGGGTTATTATGTGGACAACATACTAACCCGGCTAGGTTTGACCATGATACATGTACAATTATAATCAGAGTAAGGTTGCTATGGGGGTCTAGACTGGTACCCTCAACCGGAAAACTTGAGGGGGAAAGGCACGGAACCGTCGATTGCACCACTGATCGACTAGTTTTACCGTAAATAAGCCTTTTCAAATTTAAAGGGTGATATATAGAAAGAGCGCAACCGCTCATCAAGCGTTGCTATAGGATTGATTATGCACGAGTGGAATATGATGTTGAGCATGATATGCAGCAGTAAATAGCATGTTGTCACGTATTTTCACGTTAGGAAAATAATAAATGCAGTATTTAATAATCGAAAGACGTTTAAGAAAGGAAAATAAGTCAGTTTCTGCAGTAAAGGAAATCATAAATGCTCAAAACGGGCATTAAATTCACATAAGGGGAAAGGGAAAGGGTGCACGTATTAATAAAGAAACATGCTTAAGACTAATTTACAAAAAGCAAGTTTGTTATGGTAAAAGACTAAATTCCCCAGCAGAGTCGCCATGATGTTGTGCCCCCTTTTCCTCGCGAAATCGGGTTTCGACATTCATTTGGGACAACTCCCTTCCTTTTGGGAAAGGGGGTATGGAAATTGAAGAGTCTCCACCTAATGGATTTAAGATGCGTTAGGGCACCTAATGCAAATAACTCATGAAACCAGTCTACATTACCAGAGATTGGGTAAGGGCTTGAAATTACCTTGAGGGGAAGTATTAGGCACCCCTCGAGGTCCACAATGGTGGGTCCCCCGGCCAAACTTACTTGGTGAATTAGTCATTTAACAGATAAGCAGTCTAAGCACACATATATAAATAAGATAAAGGAAGTTTAATAGGTAAGTAGTCTAAGCACACATATGTAAAAATATAGGGAAGCCCTAAGTTATTAGGCTATAGGATCACATCTGTATAATGCCCGGTAGTCCTTCCTCAACTAGAGGGGTTACACGTGACATTAACGCACAGGTCATTATATCCTTTTACTACCCGATTACCCTCCCCTTAGCGATTGTATAAGCGATTTTAATTAAACGAACTCTAAGCGTACATTACCCATCCCTTCCTTGTGGTCCCGGAGGTGTTAAGACCTCTATTTTTAGGCAGTTCTAGACTCTCCTAAAGTGTTTAAAAAGGAAAATCTAAGCGACAACAAAGAAAAATAGAACTGTCAAGTAAGACAACAATTAAGGTCTCATTTTTGCCTCCGCAAATAAACAGGCAATTAGCTCGTCTCAAACGGCAAGATTTCAGATGTTTCAGAAAAGGTCCTAGAACATGATATCTAGGTGAGCATGAAAAACAGAGAATGTGAAATATTATGTTAAGGTGAAGCGATAAAGACCTAATCAATTTGCCTACTGATTTTTCAGGAACTGTTGAATCCGGGCAGTCACAAATAATTAAGCAAAGCATAGTTTTACAATTTGCAAGATTTCAATTATCCTACAGGCTTGCCTAGGCGTTGAAATTGCTTTTAAACATTCTTATAGACAGGACGGTTATTGACTTAGGCTAGACATGATTTAAAGCGAATACAAACACAGTCCTAAAGCAGGATTTCTAATACACACAGAGGATGTACATTTTTATTATGCAGAATTACAGTGATAACTTAATAACAGGATTTCTAGGCGATCATGATTATGCAGAATTCCGTAACAAGTGAGGTAATGAGCCTATAACACATTGCCTAGTATGCCAGGCGATCTAAAAACATGGTAAACATGATATAAACCTAAAGCATGATTGCTAATGCGAATAACATAATATGAGCCTAAAGCATGATTTCTAATGCAAGTAAACACAATGTAGACCTAAATGAAGGATTTCTAATGCAAGTAAACACAATATAAACCTAAAGCATGATTTCTACCCGGTTTCCCTACAAAAATCCATATACGAATCCCTCCCCTTTACTAATTTCTCCCAATATCTGTTTACAAAGGTTATTATTACAAATCATTAATGACTGAAAAATGATGAATATAAGCTGTGATATAGGGAGCCTAAGATAGGCCCAAATTGAACATGGAAATACCAGGCCTTCAAAACAGTCCAGGATCCCGAAGTCTCATAGCCAATAGGGTGTCCTGGTGTGTCAAAGTTCCCCAAGGACCTCAGGGATCCCGGGAAATACTCACACCAAGATCCTTTGAGTAGGGAAGTGATTATGTGAAGTACGGAAAAGGCCAGTCCCAGTGTGCCAGAGTTTGGAGGAATCTCATAGATTCCTAGGCAATACACACACTGGAGGGGCAGAACTTAAGTAATCTAAGAGTAGAAGTGAGAGCGCTTGACATAGTTGGAATAACTTTGGGAAAGCAGTATAGAGTAAAACATTCAGGAGTGAAAAAAAATACTTTAGGAATAGAGTCAATTTGGGAAAATATATTAAGAATAAAAACATTTTGAAAACATTCTGAGGAAAGAAAGGTTCAATAAGCCACAACAAAGTCACAAAGCTTAATACCACCTAGATTCAAATTAGTTTGTTAATTAACTCTAGGCAATTTTACAGATAGGGATCAAGGGTTGGGAACACATGAATCAAAAATACAAAACAAGAGAGAGCATTGAGAAACAAGGACAGACAAGGGTCAATTGACATTCACAAACCAAATTCATAGCATTCATTAGAATATAGACTACTGATTTAGAGTCTTCACAGGAAAGCCATACTTGATGCTAAAGTAGTAATAGACAGTAAAGCACAGAGACTAAGTGTAGTGATAGTCATGTTGAGGAAAGGGGGTCTAATTACAAAGAATTATTCATGCCAATTGAAGTTAGTGGACAAAATAGATAAGGGCACTAAACATAAAAGTAGACATATTGGTTTAAGCGATAAACATACTGGAAACTTAAACAAGAATAGCATGCTGATTAGAGCAATAGACATGGAAGAATGAACTTAAACATGCATGATCAAAGAAGTAAATAGGAAAGAATGTAGCATTGAATACATAAGCGATTGAACTAGTGCAGAAGAGATATAGATCATGGAGCAACAGATAATCATATAGGTTTTAACTTCATAATGACATTAAATATAGAAACATACCAGTTAAGGAAGCAAAAGAAAAAGGTAAAGTAGGAAGGATTCAACAGTCTAGCCTTGACTTTCAGCCGGCTAGACAAGGCGATGAACACAAGTAGCAGAAAGAGAGATGAGAGAAAGTTATTGTGTCTGTGTTTGAACTACTGTCCGTCCCTTTAAGAGGCAGAGTGTGAGTGTCTATATAGCACTTAGGGAGTAAAACAAATAAGGTAAAAGAAATCAAGGTTCAATCAATTAGAATCAGTCAACCAATCACATAACCAATTCACATAGGGAGTTCAGAAAAGACCCCTTTAATTGGGGGATAGTCAATTAACGGTCATAACTGGATTCAATTAAGGTAATAAATCAAAACCATACCATATAAGGAATCAGTCAAGTCCCAAACTATAATCATAGCTAATTAAGGCAAGTAAAAATAGGGAAACATGTCACAAATAAGGAAACCAGTAAAATCCCAGCACACTGATTTTAACAGGGCCATTAATAGGAAACAATTAGTAAAATCTTCAAAGAATACTGATTTTATGGGAAAGAATTACTCGGATTCCCTAAATAGAAATCAACTAAGTAAAACCTCACATAAATAAAGGATTTAACAAGAAAATAGGTTCGAACCATTAATAGAGATCAATTAGGACAAAATCCCCGAAGAACACTAGGTTTAACAGGGAAAATATTTAAGTCCAAAAGATGGAATAAACTAATATGATGGCATCACAGAAATAACCAAAATATCAAAACAAAATTGAAGAAACCAGTATATCACACAAAATCATCTAGGGTTTGAACATTCATGCGAAAATTAGTCAAGATGATGAAGGAACAAGTAATTAAACACTAAGAAGTTAGAAAATCTTTGAAGAACAGTTTGGGATGAACCCTAGTTTAGAAAGAGTGATTAAAAATCGAAATAGTTAATTAGAACAAGGAATTTTTAAAGGAAACATATCGAACTAGGGTTTCCTGAAAATAGTAGAGGTGATGAGAATCGGTCAAGAAACCATGGATTCGCGCCAAAAACAAGAGAAAATCCATACTTACAAACAAAAATGGCCTAAGACCGGCCGATAAACAAGTTTCAAACACAGACAGGTTGGATTTTCTTGATATCTTCTCAAGGACTCATGAAATCAAAGATCCAGGGATAGGAGACCAGTGGTGGTCGGAGAGTGCACGGAAACTCCATAGACGGGAGCTTCTTGCCGGTGACGGCGATTAGGATTTTTGTTGGGTTGAGAG
Organism: Nicotiana knightiana; assembly: GCA_005239525.1. Classification (NCBI taxonomy): domain Eukaryota; kingdom Viridiplantae; phylum Streptophyta; class Magnoliopsida; order Solanales; family Solanaceae; genus Nicotiana; species Nicotiana knightiana. The sequence goes on from ML406248.1 coordinate 132,373, forward strand.
ATAATGGAGAGATTAGGAGAGACGATGACGGAGGGGGAAGAGAATGAAAGGGGTTAGGGCTTAGGTTAGGATTAATATGGTAAGGGTCAATGTGGATCGTTGATGTAAATGATCAATGGCCACGATTGAAGAGTGGTTATTGGGTCGGGTAGGCAGATTGGACTTTAAGGGATTTGGGCTAGTTTTATTAAGGGGTTTGGGCTAGTATCAAAAGGGTTAAATCTGAAATAAAAAGGGTTATTTGTTAAATACCCCAATAATTGATAAAAAATAATTTATAAAATAATTAACAGATTACAAAATAATTTCCATGCATTGAAATGTTTTAAAATAATTACTCAATTTTTTTTTAAAATGCAACATGCTACTTTCTTGTAAAATAATGTAATAATGCATGCACGGGGTATAACTGCAAAGTTATTGCACTTGTAACCCAAAGAGTGTAAATGTGGCCATTTGTGCAATAATTTAAGCCTAATATAAATATAAATAGCAATATTAAGCCATGAAATTTTTATAAAGTCATTTGTGATGCAATTTGTAATTATTTATATAAATAAAATACTGGGATAAATTAATTAAAACCCCCTAAAAATGTAAAAAATTATGGAAAAATATCAATTGATGCTAATGCATACTTTTGAAGGTATATATGCATTTGAAAAATATTATAGGAAAAAATTGGGTATCAACACGTTGGTGTGAGATATGTGGTCATGTATGCCCAAAGAGCTTCTTCCATTCTCTCATGCCAATCTCTCTTAGACATAGAGACAACCTTTTTCAACAAGCTGCACATCATCTTGTTAAATGCTTCAGCAAGTCCATTGGCAGCATCATAATACATGGAGTAATTGTGTTTCTTGAAGCCAAAAAGATCACATATTTTATTCATTAGCTCGTTATCAAATGGCTTACCATTATTTGTCAATATATATCGAGGACTGCCAAAACAATAGATAATATTGACTCGGATGAAGTTAGCCACATTTTCCTTCTTTACTTCCTTAAGAGAAACAATTTCAACCCACTTCGAGAAGTAATCAGTTGCAGCCAAAATGTATAGATGTCCACCAGAAGACTTTGGCAATGGACCAACAACATCTAAACCCCAAGCATCAAATAGCTAAGAAGAAACAGCTAGCTGTAATACTTCAGCTGGTTGATGTATGAAGTTAACATGGAATTAGCAAGCTTTACAGCTTCAAGCGTAATCTAAACAATCTTTCACCAAGGTTGGCCAATAATACCCCATTCTTTTTATGTGGAAATGAAGTTCTGGCCCAGATTGATGCGCTCCACATACTCCGGAATGTGCTTCTTGTAGGGCTTGAAGGGATTCATCAGCCCCCAAACAACGTAAGAGCACTCCATAAAATGATCGCATGTAGAGTGTATTTTTGTAATAAAGAAAGCGAGGGGCTCTCCTTCATATTTCTTTCCTTCTTCGGGGATTTTCTAGAAATATCACATAATAAAGATAATCGATTAATGGTTGTTGCCAATCCTCAATTTCAATCTCAAGAACAACAGCTAGATGCTCAATTTTGCTTTCTTCTTCTTCGTAGTCATTTGGTGGAGGAACTACCCATCTTTGGCAAACAGCGACTTGCACTTGATCAAGAAAAAGATAGTGCAGAAGCTAAGGCTGCGAAAGCATCAACTCTTTAATTTTCCTTTCTCAGCACGTGTTTAACAGTTACCTCTCCAAGCCAACTTACCATTCTCTGAGCATATTTGTGATATGGGACCTACTCTAGCTTCTTGACCTCATAGATACCCAAAAGCTGATTGATCACTACCTTGGAGTCTCCAAAAATGTGTAGTTGCAATTGTTTCATGTCCACAACCATTTCAAGCCCAAGGATGAGATCTTGATATTCAGCAACATTATTGGAAAAATATTGTGTTAGAGTGAAAGAATATGGCAAAACTTCTCCTTGAGAAGTGATAAACACTATTCCAGCGGCAGCTCCTTCACGATGTGGAGCGCGATCAAAATACATCTTACAAGGAGGTTGAATTTCTATGAACATTGCATCTTTATCAGGTAATTCATCAGATAACTCCCAATCATCAGGAATCGGATGGTCAGCTAGGCAGTCTGCTAATGCTTGTCCATTTACCGCCTTTTGAGGAACAAACACAATTTCAAATTGTAAATTGGAGGTGCCACATCGCTAATCGATCACTTAGGATAGGTTTAGACATGACAAACTTGATAGGATTCGCTCTTGAGACGAGTCGCACAACGTGCACTTGGAAGTAATGCTTCATCTTCTGAATAGAAAAGACAAGTGCCAAACATAACTTCTCGATAGGTGAGTACTTGAGCTTATTTGGCGTCATCATCCTACTCAAGTAATAAAGTGCATTTCTTTGCCTTCATTATTTCCTTGATCCAGAATTGCTCCTACTGACCTTTCCTGTGCTGAAACGTATAATATTAATGATCTTCCAGGTATGGGGGGTTCCAGCACTAGTGGCTTCATCAGATAGGACTTAATGATTTCAAAAGCATTTATGCAAGCTTGGTCCCATTCAAAAGGAAACCCTTTCTTCATGAGGTGACTAAATGGTTGGCATTATCCGGCCAGATTCGAAATAAATCTTTTAAGATATGCCAACTTACCTTGTAAGCTTTTAATTCATGAATATCCTTAGGCTTGGGCATTTTCAAGATAGCAAGCACCTTAGCTCAATCAATTTTGATACCTCGGTGTCGAACAATAAAAATGAGAAACTAACTTCTTGGACGTAACTCCAAAGGCTCACTTCAACGGATTTATTCTGAGTTGGTATCTCTGAAGCCGTTCAAATACCATCCTCAAATATTTTAAGTGATCATCTCTTTTCCTTGACTTTACCACCAAGTCGTCAACATAACACTCCACGTTTCTATGAAGCACGTCATCAAAATATTTTGCATGGCACGTTGATATGTAGCACCAGCATTTTTCAAACCAAAAGACATTACCTTGTAGCAGTATATACCTTTAGGGGTGCGAAAGGAAGTAAGTTCTTCATTCTTCGGTGCTATGCAAATTTAATTATATCCAGACCAACCATCCATGAAAGACACCGTCTCATATCTAGTTGTGGCATCAATCATGAGCTCCGGGATGGGAAGATGAAATTCATCCTTAGGACAAGTGTTATTTAGGTCCCTAAAGTCAACTCAAACTCAAATTTGGCCATTCTTCTTTATTACAGGGACGATGCTTGAAATCTATGTAGGATACTTAACTTCACGAATGTAACCAGCCTTTATAAGCTTGTTAACTTCGGTTTCAATTAAGGGAATTAGTTCAGGTCTGAAGCAATGTTGTGCTTGCTTCACGGGACGAGCACCTCATTTGACAGCAGGATGATGAACAACCACCTTGGGGTTTAAACTTGGTATCTCTTTTTAACTCCGAGCAGATACGTCTTTGAACTCCTTAAGTAGCTTAATATATTTGCTCTCTTCATCACCAGTTAGAGAGGCACTTACATATGTGGGCCTTGGATCTTCAACACCTCCGAGGTTGAAACTCGGGCGGTGCATCTTTAGCGTCTTCATCCTCTTGCGGATCACCATCATTGAAAGATATGTGATGACATACATGAATATCAAGGCACTTTTCCTCGACTTCCGTGTAAGGTGAAGCATTTTCGTCATGAATGGTGATATGATATGATGAGCCCACATTTCTTCATCTTCCTCACGTTCATTAGTATGGACTATAGTATGAGCCTTTGCTTTGATGACCTTTTCGCACAAAACTACAAGTTTGATCTCTCGCCTCATTCTAGGAGGAATCAGACTTGGGCAGTATATGGTCAAAATCTTCTTTTTAGAAAATATATGTGCTCCAATCCTTCTATTACTTCCACGATGATTGTTTCCCTTCTTCAGTGGTCCCAACCTATCAAAGACTGAGGTCCTTGGTTTCGTAAGTCGATCAAACACAAAAGGCTTCTCATTAAGCATTATAGACACTTATTTAGCAATAATGTAGTTACAACTTGGCCTTTTATTGAGATACGAATTGAGGGGGTTGTTTGTAACCCAAACCTTCATGTGATTGTTTCAGGGGGTACCCTTTCTCTATCATACTCTTTCAAGTAGGGTTTGAAGCTTCAGGTAGGAGACTTCCCAACTTAGATGGTTCATTGGGATCAAATCCAGCTTTGCTAACAACTTGTAGGCATTTGGGATAAGCCCTCATATGTGCGCTTTGTAAGAAGTGCTAGATTTAGAAGCGAATTTTGGCTTGATGATTTGACAAACCCTTTAAGCAACTTTGTGGACGTCTTAATTGCATCAATTCGCTTGACAGGAAGGGTCACTCCTAACATATTACCTTGCAGTTCAGAAGATAGATCCTCAACCTTCGTTGCCTTTGGGACATAGCGAAGAATAAGGTCACTTTCTTACTTGAAGATGCCTCATTCATATTGTTTCTGTCGTAAAGCACTTGATCCTTTTCAACTGTAACCTTTGTCTTGCGAGTTGTGACATCAACCTTCTTTGTAACACTTTTGATCAAAGTCACATCATTAACCTTAACCTCATTTGAGACATAATTCTTTAAGTAGAATTTTGCATCAGCAAAGTACAACTCAGCCTCAGTAAAGGGCTTATCATCAACAACTATCTTCTTTTCGACCCCATCTTCACACTACTTCAAACATTGATGGTAGGTGGATAAAACCACTTTTTTCTCATGTATCCATGGCCTTCCTAACAAGATATTATATGAAATCTTTGCATCAATCACGTGCATCAATGCAATCGGACGCATATCTCCCATACTAATTTCTAATTTTATGGCCTCTATAGCTCTTTGCCCCCCCCCCTGATTGAACTGTTGAGTCATCAAACTACTTTCACATAATTCATCCATCGGTATGTCGAGATCTTTGTGTAACGACCCGGCCAGTCGTTTCAAGAGTTGTAGCCATGTTTCCTCTTTTCTGCTCATTTTTGTACTTCACTATTATTTTATAACTTATCGGGTTAGTTGGTTCGGGTCCGGAGAGAACTCAGAGTCAATTGAGACACTTAGTCTCTTAATTGAAATATTAAGTTGAAAAAGTCGATCGGATGTCGACTTATATGTAAACGACCTCGCATTTGAATTTTGATGGTTCCATTAGCTCTGTTAGGTTATTTTGGACTTAGGAGTGGGTTCGGATTATGATTTGGAGGTCCACAGTAGAATTAGGCTTGAAATGGCGAAAGTTAGAATTTTAGAAAGTTTGACCAGGAGTGGACTTTTTGATATCAATGTCAGATTAGATTTTCGAAAGATGGATTTGATTCGTGGTGTCATTTCTTGTGTGCAAATTTGAGGTCAATCAGACGTAATTTGATAGGTTTCGGCGTCGTTTGTAGAATTTGGGAATTTCAAAGTTCATTAGGCTTGAACCCGTGTGTAATTTATTTTTTTGATGTTGTTTGAGGTGATTTGAGGGTTCGACTAAGTTCGTATCATGATTTAGGACTTTTTTGGTATGTTTGGTTGAGGTCCTAGGGGCCTCGGGTTGCTTTCGGGTGGTTAACGGACTTGGTTTTGAGTTTGTGAAGCAGTTGAAGTGTTGCTGCTACTGTGTAACCGCATCTGCGGAGTGGGCATCGCAGGTGTGAGCTCGCAGAAGCGAAAAGGGGAGGCTTGGTAGTGGCCGCAGGTGCGAGGTTCTTTTCGCACCTGCGTGGCCACAGATGCGGATCTGTTGCGCAGAAGCGGAAAGGAGTGCGCATGTGCGAGCCTAGGCGACTAAAGTGGTTACTGCAGAAGCGGTGACCGTAGAAGCAGTTTAGAAAGTGCGAAAATATGGTCGCAGGTACGAAGGGCCTAAGCAGAATATTTAAAAACAAGGGTTCGCGAATTTGGCTTCATTTCAACATTTTGAACTCGGACTTAGGTGATTTTGGAAAGGATTTTCGAGGGGATTCTCAAGATAAGCTTCTTGTACTCATTTTTTATCAATAATCTTGTTTCCCCGTTGTTTTTCCCACCTAGATTGTATGGTTTTGAGGTGAAATATGGGAGTTTGAGGCTAAGGATTTGGAAAGTGAATTATGGAATTTTGAATGACCATTTGTGTCGGATTTTGATAAATTTGGTATAGTTAGACTCGTGAGTGAATGGGCTTTCGGGTTTTGTGACTTTTGTCGGGTTTCGAGGAGTGGGCCCAGGGGCCGGGTTTGAGCCAATTTTGGATTTTTGGCTTATAATTTCTTATTTTTCTTGTGGAATTGATTCCTTTAGCCCGGATTGATTGTATTGTACTACTTGCGATTAGATTCGAGATGTTTAGAGGCCGATTCGCGTGGCAAAGGCATATTGGAGCAGAGTTTTGCTCAGATTGAGGTAAGTAACAGTTTTAAATCGGGTCATGAGGGTATGAAACCCTGGATTTTGTATTTTTTGATTGTTTTGGAGGTGATGCACATTCTAGGTGACGGGCGTGTGGGTGTTCACCGAGGGAATTGGGACTTGGTACATTACGTGAAACTAAAAAGTTGAATAAACTTGTTGTTAGTAATGTGCTCTTCATGTGTTATAGAAATTTGACTATGAATCATGTTAGAGACCATGTTTAGGCTATGCTTTGGTACTGCTAGGACCCGCAGAGGTCGTGTTACTGGTCGAATTACCTGTTAAATGATATTTGTACTCAGTCTCAGTTTTTATTTGCATATCATATCTCAGTATATATTATTCTTGTTGATACATCATATTATTGTTGTTTGGGCTGATTTTCCTAATTTCTCAGAGCCCGAGAGACTGGAGATATTGATGACTGAGTGAGGCGAGGGCCTGATTGTAAGGATATTTATGGGATCAGGTTGCACGCCGCAACATGTTTCATTGATATATGCTATAATTGGCTTGATATAGCGCTTGGACTGAAGGATCCCCTCTGGAGTCTGTACACAACCCTAGTGAGAGCCGATACCTACTGAGTGGGAGTGTCGAGTGCTGAGTAACTGTGATGAATGAGTGGTTGTGAGGAATGAGTGATTGTGAGGTTGGAGTGAATGGGAGGACTGGGTGGTTGTTGTCCTGAGGGGTTGTATATGATTTCATTGTGGTTGCACATAGTTGCCATGTATCAATGTTTTGGAAACCTCTTGAAGGATATTTTTATCTAGTTTTTACTTGAATTTGGCACGAATACATTGATTTAACTTAATTTGTCGGAATTGAAAGCATGTTTACTTTTCTTGTTGAGACTACTAAAAAAATGAATTATAACCGTGTATCTTGTCACTATCTTTCAGTTCCTTATTTATTATTATTACTTACTGAGTTGGTTGTACTCATGCTAACCCTGCACTTCATGTGCAGACCCATGAGTTTTCGGATGCGGAGAATGTTGATATTTCGTGTTGTTGACCGTTGGAGATATCAAGGTAGTTGTCTGGCGTTCGCAGTCCTTTTTTCTCCTTCATTATTGTGTCTTTTGTTGTATTTGGATCCAAATTGTTATAGTCATTTCATTTCTAGACTGACTATGTATAGATGTTCATGGCTAAGTGACAACCCCAATAATTGGAGCTATTTTTCGCACTGGTGTTTTGGGTTTTACCCCTGTTTATGAAAACTCTACTTAATTTTAAATATCTTGATTTACTTTTCTGTTAAATATTGTAAGTACTTTGGAAATGTCGACTTGCCTAGTACAATCGATAGGCATTTTCATGACAGGTTAGGATTTGGGTCGTGACAAGTTGGTATCAGATCCTAGGTTACTTAGGTCTCACGAGTCATGAGCAGGTTTAATAGAGTCTTGTAGAACGGTACAGAGATGTCTGTACTTATCTTTGAAAGGCTGTCGAACCTTGAGGAAACTTCACATTCTTGAATTCTTGTCGTGTGAATATGTTGATTCTAGTAACTAAACTTCTGTTTTTTATTCTCTCACAGATGGTGAGGACACGTATTACGGGATAGGATGAACAGCCACCAGTACCACCAGTCAAGGTTGCGAGAGGCCGAGGTTACGACAGAGGCCACGGTAGGGACAAAGATGTAGCTTGCACAACAGCTAGGTCAGCACCTGTAGATCCACCAGTTGCCCCAGTTCAAGAGCAGATTCCAATTGTGGATGAGCTTGTGGGACCAGCTCAGGTACCACTTGTGCCTATTGTGATTCCAGGACTTTATGAAGCCTTAACTCAGATTCTGACCGTGTGCACAAGTATTTCTCAGGCGGTCTCAATTCTGGCCGCAGCAGCCACTTATTAGGCCGGAGAAGGTGCTTAGTCTCCCGTCGCCCGTACACCAGAGCAGGTGATACTGGAACTCCAGACACTGGGGGCACTACCAACTCAACCGATTACAGCTGATCAGACCCATGTGGTTCCTGTTATGTCTGATGACGAGAAGCGGAGATTGGAGAGGTTTAGGAGACTCCAGCCTCCATCTTTCAGTGGTACATAGGCGGAGGATGCCCAGGTTTCTTGGACAAGTGAATGAGGAGTCTTCGTACAACAGGTATTCTGGAGACCAGTAGAGTCTCGTTAGCTACTTTTCAATTCTCTGGGGTTGTCTTCAGTTGGTGGGAGGAGGCTTATGAGAGTCGAAGGTCGGTCGGTTCAACACCCCTTACATGGCAGGAGTTCTCCATTCTCTGCCTAGAGAAGTTCGTGCCTCAGTCCCGCAGAGAAGAGCTGCACAGGCAAATTGAGCAGCTTCGTCAGGCTGATATGTTTGTGATGCAGTACGAGATGAGATTTTCTGATTTCGCCTGTCATGTTGTCTGGTTGATTGCCATAAATAGAGAGAATATCAGGAGGTTCATTGATGGTCTCACATTTCAATGAAGAGAGTGTGTCTAGTGCTACTTTTGATGATTAAAGAGAGTGTGTCTAGTTCTACTTTTGATGAGGTTGTCGACATTGCTCGTTAGATAGAGATGGTCCGCAGCCAAGAGCAGGTTGAGAGGGAGGCCAAGAGTCCTCGTGGACAGGTATATTCATTTGTGTTCCTTCTGGGGGTCAGTTCTACCACGACAGTGGTCATCCTTACAGACATTCTCAGATGGCTCACCCAGTTCCCCTTGGTGCATCATCTGGCCATGGTTCACACAGTTATCAGCAGGGTCACTTGTCTCTCAATGCCCTTCCAGCTCAGAGTTTGTCCCGTGCTCCATCGGGTCAGGGCTCTTCTATGCCAAGCCTTCTACCAATTATCACGGTTCTCTAGGATCCCTTCCGTCCCCACCACCAGCACCAGGGAGTTGTTTTGAGTGCGGGGAGTTTGGGAATGTGAGGGGGCAGTGTCCTCATTGTCAGGGAGATCAAGAGCAGCAGAGGAGTCGATTGCGTCTTTTGCAATAGTTTCTACACCACCCGCTTAGCCAGCTCGGGTGGGTCCCAGTCAGCTAGAGGTCACCCTAGAGGGGGAGGATGATCAGGTGGCGGCCAACCCGATTCTATGTTCTTTTTGCCATACCAGATTCCATGGCTTCGGAAGAAATGATCACATGTATTGTCTCAATTTTCCACACGGATGCCTCTGTATTATTTGACCCCTGGTTCCACTTATCCATATGTGTCCTCGTATTTTTCTCATTATCTGGATATGCCCAGTGAGTCTCTAGTTTCATTTGTTCATGTATCTATGCTAGTGGGCAATACTATTATTGTGGACTGTATATATCGGTCGTGCGTGGTGACTATTGGGGGTATGGAGCTAGAGTGGATTTCTTATTTCTTAGTATGGTCAATTTCGACGTGATCTTGGGTATGTATTGGTTGTCTCCATATCATGCTATTCTAGATTGTCACGCTAAGAATGTGATGTTGGTGATGTCGGGGTTGGCGAGGGTTGAGTGGAGAGGCCCTATAGACTATGTTCCTAGCAGAGTGATTTTATACTTGAAGGCTTAGCAGATGGTTGAGAATGGTTGTCTATCTTATTTGGCCTTTGTGAGGGATGTTAGTGCAGAGACCCCTACTATTGATTCTATCCCAGTGGTGCGAGATTTTTCGGATGTGTTTCCTACAGACCTATAAGGCATGCCACGTGATAGGGATATTGACTTTGGTATTGACTTGGTGCCGGGCGCTCAGCCCATATCTATTACATCTTATCGTATGGTACCAGCTGAGTTGAAGGAATTGAAGGAGTAGCTTCAGGAACTCCTTGATAAGGGGTTTATGAGGAATAATGTGTCACCTTGGGGTGCACCTGTCCTGTTTGTGAAGAAGAAGGATGGTACTATGAGAAGGTGCATTGATTATAGGCAGTTGAACAAAGTCAAAATCAAGAACATGTATCCTTTGTCGCGTATTGATGATCTATTTGACCAGCTTCAAGGAGCGAGGGTGTTCTCCAAGATTGAGTTAAGGTCAGGGTATCACTAGTTGAAGATTCAGTACTCGGATATTCTTAAGACATCTTTCAAGACCCGCTATGGTCATTATGAGTTTCTTTTGATCTCTTTTGGCCTGACCAATGCCCTAGTGGCGTTCATGCATCTGATGAACATTGTATTTTAGCCTTACCTTGACTCGTTTATTATTGTATTCATTGATGATATCCTAGTGTACTCTCGTAGCCAGGAGGAGCATGCTCAACATCTGAGGATTGTGTTGCAGCGGTTGAGGGAGAAGAAGCTTTATACAAAGTTCTCCAAGTGTCATTTTTGGTTGTACTCAGTGGCGTTTTTGGGGCACGTGGTGTCTAGTGAGGGTATTCGGGTAGATCCGAAGAAGATAGAGGCGGTTCAGAGTTGGCCTAGACCGTCCTCAGCCACGGAGATTCGGATCTTTCTTGGCTTGGCTGGTTATTACAGTCTCTTCGTGTAGGGATTTTCGTCTACTGCATCGCCCTTGACCAAATTGACCCAAAAGGGTGCCCCTTTTGGGTGGTCGGATGAGTGCGAGGAGAGCTTTCAAAATCTCAAGACTTCTTTGACTACAGCTCCAGTTCTAGTTCTATCATCAGCTTTTGGTTCTTATACAGTATATTGTGATGCTTCTCGGATCGGTATTGGGTGTGTTTTGATGCAGGAGGGTAGAGTGATTGCTTATGCTTCACGCCAGTTGAAGCCCTATCAGAAGAACTACCATGTTCATTATTTAGAGTTGGATTCCATTGTTCATGCGTTGAAGATTTGGAGGCACTACCTCTATGGTGTGTCTTGTGAGGTATTTACAGTTCATCAGAGCCTCCAGCACTTGTTCGAAAGAAGAATCTCAATTTGAAGCAGCGGAGATGGTTGGAGCTACTAAAGGACTATGAGTTGTGGTCGATGCCTTGAGTAGGAAGGCGGTGAGTATGGGTAGTCTTGCTTTTCTTCCCATTGATGAGAGACCTCTTGGAGTTGATGTTCAGGCTTTGGCCAACCAGTTTGTGAGATTGGATGTTTCGGAGCCCAGGTGGGTTCCCGCTTGTGTGGTTTCTCGTTCTTCCTTATTTGATCGCATCAGAGAGCGCAGGTATGATGACCCTCATTTGCTTGTCCTTAAGGACAAGGTTCAGCACGGTTATTCCAGGGATGTGACTATTGGGGATGATGGGATACTAAGGATTCGCATTTGTGTGCTCAATATGAATAGGCTACGTGAGTTGATTCTTAAAGAGGCCCAACAGTTCACGGTATTCCATTCATCCGGGTGCCGTGAAGATGTATCATATTGTGAGACAACACTATTGGTGGAGGAGGATGAAGAACGACATAATGGAGTTTGTAGCTTGGTGCCTTAACTTTGAGAAGGTGAAGTATGAGCATCAGAGGTTGGGTGGCTTTCGTCAGAAGATAGAGATTCTAGAATGGATGTGGGAGCGAATCATCATGGATTTCATAGTTGGGCTCCCATAGACCTCAAGGAAGTTCGATTCTATTTGGATGATTGTGGATCGGCTGACCAAGTCTACGCACTTCATTCCAGTGGACACTACTTATTCTCCAAAGCGGGCTGCTCAGATTTACATCAGAGAGATTGACCTCCTTCAGGGTTTGCCAGTTTCCATTATTTCATATAGAGGCACGCAATTTACATCGCAGTTTTGGAGAGCCGTGCAGAGAGAGTTGGGCACTCGGGTGGAGTTGAGTACAACATTTCACCCTCAGACGGAGGGGCAGTCTGAGTGCACTATTTATATATTGGAGGATATGCTACGTGCGTGTATCATTGATTTTGAGGATTTATGGGACCAGTTTCTGCCACTTGTGGATGTTGCTTACAACAATAGTTATCAGTCGAGCATCCAGATGGACTCGTATAAGGCCTTGTATGGAAGGCGGTGTAGATCTCTGGTGGGTTGGTTTGAGCCCAGTAAGGCTAGGCTTTTGGGTACAGACTTGGTTCAGGATGCATTGGACAAGGTTAAATTGATTCAGGAGCGGCTTCATACGGCGCAGTCTAGACATAAGAGTTATGCCGACAGGAAGGTTCGTGATGTGTCTTACATGGTTGGGGAGAAGGTTCGCTGAAGGTTTCACACATGAAGGGTGTTATGTAGTTAGAGAATAAGGACAAGTTGAGCCCTCAGTTTATTGGGCCATTTGAGGTACCTCAGAGTATTGGGGAGGTGGCTTACAAGCTTGCCTTGCCACCTAGATTGTCGAGTGTGCATCCAATATTTCAGGTTTCTATGCTCCGAAAGTATGTTGGCGACCCGTCTCATGTATTGTATTTTAGCACGAATCAGTTGGATGGTGATTTGACTTATGATGTGGAGCCGGGGCTATTCTGGGTCGGCAGGTTCGGAAGTTGAGGTCAAAGGATATAGCATCAGTAAAGATGCAGTGGAAAGGTCAGCCGGTTGAGGAGGCTACTTGGGAGACCGAGGGGTAGATGTGGAGAAGATATCCACACCTATTTGAGACTCCATTTATGTTTCTAGACCCGTTCGAGGATGAAAATTTGTTTAAGAGGAGGAGGATGTAACGACCTGACCAGTCATTTTGAGAGTTGTAGCCCCGTTTCCCTATTCTGCTCATTTTGTACTTCACTGTTATTTTATGAATTACGTGTTAGTTGGTTCGGGTCCGGAGAGAAATCAGAGTCAATTGAGACACTTAGTCTCTTAATTGTAAGCTTAAGTTGGAAACTTAGTCTCTTAATTGAAAGCTTAAGTTAGAAAAGCCGACTGGATATCAACTTATGTGTAAACGACCTCGGATTTAGATTTGAATGGTTCTGTTAGCTCCGTTGATTGATTCTGGACTTAGGAGCGTATCCAGATTGTGATTTGGAGGTTCGTAGTAGAATTAGGCTTGAAATAGCGAAAGTTGGAATTTTTGAAAGTTTGACCAGGAGTGGAATTTTTGATATCGGTTCGGAATAGATTTCCTAAAGTTAAAGTAGGTTTGTGGTGTCATTTATGACTTGTGTGCAAAATTTGAGTTCAATCAGACGTGATTTGATAGGTTTCAGCGTCGTTTGCAGAATTTGGGAATTTCAAATTTCATTAGGCTTGAATTTGTGTGTAATTTGTATTTGTAATGTTGTTTTGAGGTGATTTGAGGGTTCGACTAAGTTCGTATCGTGATTTACGACTTGTTGGTATGTTGGTTGAGGTTTTGGGGGCCTCAGGTTGATTTCGGGTGGTTAACGGGCTTGGTTTTGAGTTTGTGAAGCAGCTAAAGTGTTGTTGCTACTGGTGTAACCGCACCTGCGGAGTAGGCATCACAGGTGCGAGCATGCAGAAGCGAAAAGGGGAGGCTTGGCAGTGGCTTCAGGTGCGAGGTCCTTTCCGCACTTGCGTGGCTGCAGATGGAGATCTGTTTTGTAGAAGCGCTTCCACAGAAGAGGAAAGGAGTGCGCAGGTGCGAGCCCAGACGACTTAAGTGGTTTCTGCAGAAGCGGAGAATTGACCGTAGAACCGGTTCCGCAGGTGCAAAAATATGGCTGCAGGTGCGAAAGGCCTGTGCAGAATGTTTAAAAACAAGGGTCAAATTTGGCTTCATTTCAACATTTTGAACTCGGACTTGGGCGATTTTGGAGAGGAATTTTGAGGGAATTCTCAAGGTAAGCTTCTTGTACTCGTTTTTGATCAATAATCCTGTTTCCCCATCGTTTTTCCCAACTAGATTGTGCGGTTTTGAGGTGAAAGTTGGGAGTTTGAGGCTAAGGATTTTGAGAGTGAATTTTGGGGATTTGAATGACCATTTGGTGTTGAATTTTGATAAATTCGGTATGGTTAGACTCGTGAATGAATGAGCTTTCGGGTTTTGTGAATTTTGTCGGGTTTCGAGGCGTGGGGCGGGTTTGAGCCAATTTCGGATTTTGGCTTATAATTTCGTGTTTTTCATGTGGAATTGATTCGTTTAGCCCGTATTGATTGTATTGTACTACTTGTGGCTAGATTCGTGACGTTTGGAGGTCAATTCGCGAGGCAAAGGCATATTGGAGTAGAGTTTTTCTCGGATTGAGGTAAGTAACAGTTTTAAATCTGGTCCTGGGGGTACGAAACCCCGGATTATGTATTATATGATTGTTTTGGGGGTGATGTGCATGCTAGGTGACGGGTGTGTGGGCGTGCACCGTGGAATTGGGACTTGGTCCATTCCGTGAAATTGAAAAATTGAATAAACTTATTGTTAGTTATATGCTCTTCATGTGTTATAGAAATTTGACCGTGAATCATGTTAGAGACCATGTTTAGGCTATGTGTTGGTACTGCTGGGACCCACATAGGTCGTGTTACAGGTCGAATTACCTACTAAATGATATTTGTACTCAGTCTCAGTTTTTATTTGCATATCATATCTCAGTCTTTATTATTCTTGTTGATACATCATATTATTGTTGTTTGGGTTGATTTTCCTGATTTCTGAGAGCCCGAGAGACTGGAGAGATTGATGATTGAGTGAGGTCGAGGGCCTGATAGTGAGGATATTTATGGGATCAGGATGCGGGCCGCAACATGTTTCATTTATATATGTCATGATTGGCTTGATATAGCGTTTGGGCCTAAAGGAGCCCCTCCAGAGGCTATACACACCCCCTGTGAGCGCAGGTACCTACTGAGTGCGAGTGTCGAGTGCCGAGTGACTGTGAGAAATGAGTGGCTGTGAGGAATGAGTGATTGTGAGGTTGGAGTGAATGGGAGGATTGAATGGTTGTTGCCCTGCGAGGCTGTATATGATTTCATTGGGGTTGCACATAGTTGCCATGTATCACTGTTTTGGAAAACTCCTAAAGGATATTTTTATCTAGTTTTTACTTGAATTTGGCACGCATACACTGATTTGACTTAATTTTCCGGAATTGAAAGCATGTCTACTTTTCTTGTTGAGACTACTGGAAATGAATTATAATTGTGTAGCTCGTCACTATCTTTCAGTTCCTTATTTATTATTGTTACTTACTAAGTTAGTTATACTTACGCTACACCCTGCACTTCGTGTGCAGATTCAGGAGTTTTCGGACACGGAGAATGTTGATATTTCGCGTTGCTGACCATTGGAGATATCGAGGTAGTTGCATGGCGTTCGCAGTCCTTTTTTTTCCTTCCTTATTCTCTCTTTCGTTGTATTTGGATCCAAATTGTTATAGTCGTTTCATTTCTAGGTTGACTATGTATAGATACTCATGGCTTAGTGACACCCCGATATTGGGAGCTATTTTCCGCACTTGAATTTTCTGTTTTACCCATGTTTATGAAAACTCTTCTTATTTTTAAATATTTTGATTTACTTTTCTGTTAAATATTGGAAGTACTTTGGAAATGTTGGCTTGCCTAGTACCATCGATAGGTGTCATCACGACAGGTTTGGATTTGGGTCGTGACACTTTGACAGTACGAATTGGGAGAATATTTCTGCCAGATCCATCATCGATCAAAATTCTACTTATTCTCCGTTCCCGCACAAAGCCAACCATAAATAAGGGGAAATTATGTGATTTTTAAATGTAATTAGTAAATGTCATCATTAGTAAATGTGATTTTTGCATCACAAATATCCACTTCTTCAGAATTCTTAGTGAGTTTTTTAGACAAGGGAGGTGGCAGCAATGATGGATCTTCCTTCTTTGTCTCTTCCTCATCCACCTAACAACATGAGACCTTGATATATTCATAGGAAGCTTGTGGGCGTAACCAGCTTGGTAGGAATTCATCCAATGTCACTGGACGACGTAGCCTTTGATAGTGATTCTCCTCCATTTTTGCTTTCTTCCAATTGTTCTTTATCATTTTCTTCTTGGATCTTTTCACAATTTTTCCCTAGCCAATTACTTACTTGACTCCCTTTGTGAGTTTGCCTTGCAGTGTATCCACCGAGTCACAAGAATGCAACCTTCATCATCAGTTTGACCATCAGGTGATTCACTTTCCTCTTGATATCTTTCCTCCACTATTACTTTATTCACTATAGGGAGAAGCAATGGTTTTCTCACATAGATAGGTTCAAAGTCACCAAATTTAATCATGTTTGGTATGATGCAGTTTGGATGTCATCACATTCATGTACTTCAACAAAATTGCAAAGGACAATGGGATCAAGTGAACCAAAAGTAACAGAGACTTGATTCGAACCTTCCTTCTCAACCTCGAGAAAGATTTTTCCTTCAGCGGCCAAGTCCATTACATTCTCCTTGAAGATAAAGCATTTTTTAATAGGGTGGCCAATCAACCGATGGTACTTGTAATAATTTGGATCATTAGTCCTTCCAGCTTTGTCTGGACGCTTCATTTCAGGTAACTCAATGAGTTTCAACTCAAGGAGTTCTTCTAAAATTGTTGCAACATCAGAGTCCAAGAATGGATATTCTTTTGCTTGCATTTCCTTCAGAGTTAACTTTCGTCCAGCTTTATCTTGTAAGGGCGTTGTCTTCACACTTTCTTCTTACTCACTTTTGTAGTGACCTTTAATGGTGAGGCATTAACATTCATTGATTCCTTGCTCTCAGATTTTGGCACAAACTTGCCTCCTTTTTTTCTTTCTTGTTTATCCTTCACTTTGCAAGGTTCATAGACAGGAGGCCCTTGATTTCCACTTGAATACATGCTTAACTCCATGTCATGAGAACGTGTAGCTAATTCTTCAAAAGAGTTAGGCTTAATACCATGTGGGATGTAGCAAAGTGCCTAATGCATTCCTTGGATACACATTTCTATTCCGGAAGCTTCACTAAGTTTGTCTTTACAGTTGAGGCTCGCATTCCTCCATCGGTTGATGAAATCAACGGCCGACCCATTGATGCGTGTTTGTGAGTTCAACCATGCTTACAGTTTGCCTTGTGCTATAGAAGCGATTAAGAAAATCATGTTCAAGTTGCTCCCAACTATTGATAAAACCAGCCTTGAGATCAGTGTACGAATTAAAAGCTTTTCCTTTTAATTAACGGACAAACTGCTTGACAAGATAATCTCCATAGGTTCCAGCATTTAGTTTCGACGAAGTGTGTAATATGTTGCTTTGGATTTCCTTTACCATCAAATTGATGAAATTTTGGGGGTTGATAACCTGCATGAATCTTCAAACTATCAATTCTCGTAATGTATGGTTTTATATATGCGAGAGAAGACTTGGCAGCAACATTGTACTTATCTTTAATGGTTCCCCTGACGAAGTCTTTCAATTGGTCTATGGGAATAACCCCATCAGATGAAATATGAAGTTCTTTAGGAGTCGTTGTCTGCCTTGCATATGAGTCTCCTTTATATTGCATCATAGGGAGCTTTCCAGGTGCATGACTTGAATCTCCCTCCATCATGCTTTCAACTCTATCTGTCATCTTGACAATTTGATTATCTTGATCTTGCATATGCTTCGTTAACCCTTCAATTGCCTTCGTTAAATTTGTGAGTTTCTATTCGACAGTTGAAGTATTGTTCACCATTGCTTGGATAACCATTGTGGATGGTGGAGCAAGGAATGGATTTTCTCTTACACCATACTTTTGGTCGAACAACTCATATGGAATGATTGGAGAAGATCCGGTGATCAAGACATCATCATCATCATCATCTTGTATGATGAGATTCTTAGATCTAGACGGTCTAAGTAGAGCCAATGTCTTCCCAACAATTTCAGCAATGTTCGCTCCTTCTTCCAATTCGGTTAAAAAGGATATATCCCCCTTTGAGGATTAGAAATCAAAGATAGGAACTGATGCAAACGGCATTTGAAATGTTTGTTGTCCCAGTGACAGGTCCTACGCTTTCCATAGTAGCATCCAACAAATTTTCCACATCAGATGACAACTTGGAATTTGTAGCCTTAGCAGCAATGGATTTGAAATTGATCTTCTTAGGATTCATTTTAGTGTTTTAAAAATTTGGTAATTGAAGAGATGCGAGGTAGAGATTGTCCCACTGGGCGTGCCAGAATTTGTAACAACAAATTTTTGCATCGAGAAAAAAAAATAATCAAGACTAGAAAATTGCGTAACAAAATGCAGTATTTGATTTCAATAAGTAATGAGTGTTACAATCCCTATGGTATTCCTCTGATTCTTCAACAATGTAAAGTATATTAATGAGCTTGACTTTCATTTGATTCAAGGACTTGTAAAGCTTGGTCTTGAATCTCCTTCTTGAACTTGAATCTAGGTTTGATCATGAATAAGTAAATTGATCTTGAACGCCTTGGTATTTGATTTGGCTTCGTTCTTGATCTTGAACTTGAACTTGTAGCTTGAGTGCCTGAATGCTTGAACTTGTAGCTTGTAAAGAAATCTGCGGTGTTTGATCCACGAGCTCTCTGCTTGCTTCTTGTTATCACTTCTGGTGTCTTCTAGCTTTATGAAGACGTTTATTTATATTTGTTAGATGAGGTGTGGCTCTGCGATTTGATTGGTCCATTTGAACGGACCAATATCATCCAGACACTTGGTACAACTCTATTGGTTGTTAATTTGAGTTGATATGCCACCCTCTCTTGACACATGGTATGATTTCATTGGCTAACAGCCATTTGGACCTTGGGCCAATGAAGTGGACTTATCATTTAATTTGTAAGTCCAACTAAATGGACTAGCCCAACACACACACGCACACACACACACACACACACACACACACACACACACATATATATATATATATATGTATATATATATATATATATATTGAATTTAAATAATTAGGTCAATTTACTAGCCAAAATATTTGTTTGGACTAAAATCTTGAATTTAATATGGTCCAAATTATTTTATTGATTTAACTTCGATAAAATTTAAATGCTTACAATATAATCTATAGTAGTTGAATTTATGTTTGATCGTTACCATGTCAAAGCTATTTTCCTGGTAATTTTCACTCTAGTTGTGCATTAGTTTAGTTGTTACTTGATGTTCGGCCAAAATGTTATACTTTTAGTACATTACTCGCCCTATATTTTGTTGGCTTAGTGATTAATTGTGCGACATTTGAGATAAATTGTGTGTTTTATGTGTAGGAGCATCAGAAGAAAGAGCCGAATGAAAGTTTCACAAAAAAAGGACAAAAATGCAAGAAAAGAGCACAAAAGCATCAAGTATCCAAACCGTGCTACACACCAAGTAATGTCAGATCTATATCCTGACTTACATGCTACAGACCAAGTAAAGCCAGCTTGACCACGCCACAGGCCAGGCGTAGCCAGCTCTGTAGCCAGGCTGCCCGCGCTATAACCCTAGCCTCGTGAGGTCTATAACCCGGTATTTAAAAGTCGCGGGTTCAAAGACTCCAACCCCGATTTGGACTGAGGGATTTCGGCCCTTACATATAAATAATCCCCAAACGAGTTGAGGAAGGGTTGGACACTATTTTGGACAAGAAAAAGGCTACAAACATGGTGGAGCAAGAATCAGACGAGTTTCCACCTCACAGAGCAAGGTAAGGGGAAACTATGTCGGAAGAGATTTATGTGGAAACTATGTGGAAATCCTCTACTAGACGTATTCTAGTAAACTGTGGTAGTTACTAGGAAGAGATTTACGACACCCAAAGTACTCACAATCTGTAGAGGATCCTTAGGCAAATTTATAGAAAACGTAGCGATGAGGATGCCGCAATAAGGGGAATAATAACCCTAGACTTTTCCAAATCTTGTCCACGACATTTGCTCTGTTAGATATAAATAATCACATTTTAATTACTTTGCTCTTAGTTAGTAAACATTCAAATTGTTATTCAATATTTCTGAAGGTTGATTACTTGAATTCGTGCGAAACTAGTGGTTGTAATTAGTAGGTTAATTCCCTGTGTGATTCGACTCCAGACTTGTAAACCAGATTATGTTTGCAACGATCGCTACACTTAGGAGGTATAGTTGGGCTTGATCATTACTCGATCGCAAAATTAGTTCATATAGTTGATTTAACAATATGACTAAATAGGCATATTACTTTTTCAGTAACCGATTTAATCTTTTATGTGACTTCATTGGTTATAGGTTAGAAAAACAACATATAGTTTTATCTATATAATGATAAATTTATCTTTGGTTAATGATAACGTTGCAGTGTGAGCTATAATGTCAATGGATGCATGACAACGAGTTTTAACTTGTGGCATTCTTTGAAGCGATATAGAAACAGTAGTACGATAACTGAATATAAATAGTGCTTTTACTACTCTTTCTTGGACTGTGCAATACAGACTTTGGGTTTCCTGCAGTATGGAATTGCTACGAGTATAGTAGCAAAGAAGGTTGTAGGTTATTACATATTTCGAGGATAATTAAAGGGATTTTTTCTTCTCTGTACAATATTTGAAACTTATTTATTAAAATTGTTTAATTTTGTGTATTATCCCCCTAAATAAGAATTACTTATAAATTATATACATTTCACCTTAAAAGACTCACAATCCATTGTTAGTGTCTTCAATCAAAAGATTTAGTTATACCCTTTTCTTTTTTTCTCTCTCCTCTCCGGATCGAACTTATATTTAGGGATTTCTGTTTGATAAGTGTTTCGGTCTTGGTTTTATGTTTTGGCGGTTTTTTTTAACCAAACTATCTCCTTTTATTAAAAATAGGCAGAGAGTAAAGTTGAGGGGTTAAATCCCTTGGTTACATCTAAGAGTTGACGCCCAACTATTGCATTAAATTATGTTTTCAAATAGACTGAACATGATAGAACAGTTCCTGAATCATTAGCAGCACATAAAGCTTTATCCAGTTCTAATATAAGGTTGCACGTCGAGTGCAACCAAATTTTCAGCTTGCATATTAATGATATTTTGTGTTACATCAATAAGATGTTCAATGATTCAGTATTGCTTGCAATTGGCGTCCTTTTTTGTCTAATACATTTGCATCTTTCTTTGATCGATCAGGTTTTAGTATTATTCATCAGCACAATCTAAAAGAGAACTTCTACTGAATCTAAACTTTATTGCATATTTATATCCAAACTAAACACATAAAATCTCTATCTTTAAGAACAATATATGATACATCAACATACAAATTAAAAACAACTTTCATACAAATTTAATGCAAATTTGAATATCTACAACAACATACATAGTAAAAGTAAATTTCATACAACTAATTATATATTATACAACTTATCTACAACTTTCATACATTATTTTTACCCAGTTAACTACAACTACAATATCATACAACTTAAATATAAATTTTATACAATATGTCGTTTGATATATTCTGTATATATTTTGTTTGTGGTGTGTGTTTCTTCCTCTCTAAAATTTCAATCAAAACTTACTCTCTTAATACAATTTTGATATATATCAACAACTTTATGTAAAAAGAATTATATATATATATATATATATATATATATATATATATATNTAAAATACAATTTACCTACAATTATAATGCAACTTTACTACAATTTCTTAAGTACATTGTATGTCATTTATTATTCTTCTTCTTCGAGTTTCAATCTGAAATTTAGCCAAAATCAAGTCTAATCTTCACTAAAACACCCTCAAAATTGAGATATAAAATCCAAACAATATTTCCAATTGTTTGCAACAACACCCAATCCAAACAAATAATGGTTTTTGAAAATCCAAATTCAATTTCAAAGCTTTTTAATGGATATCAATGGTAGAGAGTCAAACACATTCAAAATTTATTGATTGACAATTTCAATTTGAACATCAATTGTGCAACATGAAAGAAAATTGCTAAGTTAAAATGATTGAAATCCATTGATGAATTCCATTAAAACTCTATACAATAAGAAAGTATAAAAAAACAGAGAACATCAAATGAAGAAAAATTAGGGAATAAAACATAGAAGGAGAGTAGAGAGACGAAGAGAGAGAGAGAGAGAGAGGGAAAGTATAAAGGGATAAGAAAATAATTGATATTCCTTATTCAGTTCATAATATAAAAGGATACTCATTTAAAACTTATTTGTATATAATTGGTAAATTATATATGATCATGTAATTAAATTGAAACTTGAGTAGGAAAGATAATAAGGTTTCAAATAGTATCCACGAAAGTAAAAATCCCATAATTAAATACCCTCACCATAAGCTCATATATAGCATTCAGCCAATTTTACACGACCGAAGATCAAATGTGGATACCAAAGAGGTAATTACACTATTGAATAAAGATAATCCACACCTCACAATTTGCTATTTGACTACAGATCCGCAATCCGCCAGCTAGGTGATCCACTCATGCTGCACGTGTACGAGGAAATTTCCTCCATGTCAGCAGTGGCGGATCCACATGCAATTAAGGGATGTCAAATCGACACCCTTTCGTCGAAAAATTACATTATTTAGCTCGACTTTTTTAAAAATATGTATATATACTATATAATGACACTCTTGACTTCTTGGTAACTTTGTTTCTTTATATTTTGACTCTCCTTAATGAACATTTTGGCTCTACCACTGCATGTCAGTTGGGATTAGTTAGTTTTTCTTTATTGGTGCCACTAGAGCACCCTACTTGTACTTATATTATTTTACAAGTAATGTTAATATCATCTTTCGTACCAAAACAAAAGGGTGATTGTTGTACTGCTTAAATTGAGCCATATAACGATCTGGCAGGTCGTTTTGAGTATTGTAGCCCAGTTCACCCATTTATTGCATATTATGTGTTTGTTTGTTGTTATATGACTTTCCGAGGTGGTTGGTTTGATTCCGAGGATGTTTATAGATGAATTGGAACACTTAATCCTAAGGTAGGAAGCCTAAGTTGAAAGAGTTTATCGGATGTTGACTTATGTGAAAATGACTCTGCAATGGAGTTTTGATGATTCTGATAACTTCGTATGGTGATTTTTGACTTAGGAGTGTGACCGGATATTGATTTGGAGGTCTGTAGGTGATTTTGGCTTGAATTGGCGAAAGTTCGAAAAGTTGAAGTTTGGAGAGTTGGGAAGTTTGATCGAGACTTGACTTTGTGGTTACCGAGCTCGGATTTTGGTTTCGGAAGTTGGGATAGGTTTGTTTTTTCATTTATAACTTGTGTGAAAATTTTGAGGTAATCGAAGTTATTTTGGTATGTTTCGGCATTACTTTTGGAAGTTAGGAGTCCATAAGTTCATTAGGCTTGAATCAATGTGTGGTTTGTGATTTTAGTGTTGTTTGATGTGGTTTGAGGTTTCGAGCGAGTTCATATAATGTTTTAGGACTTATTGGTATGTTTGATTGAGGTCCTGGGGACCTCGGGTGGATTTCAGATAGTTAACGGATTTAAATTTGACTTGGAAGATTTGCTCAAGTTGTTGTCATGACTGTTGCTGGTTTTCTTGTACGCGATGGCGGGTAGAAGTTCGTGATCGCGAATAGTTGTTTGCCGACCAATGGAAGTTGTTCTATGCGATCGCGAGAATGGTTCTGCGATCACAAAGCTTGGGGAGTCAGTGCTCCACCACGTGTATTGGGTCACATCCGCGAAGAAGGAAGGAGGAGGTTGGGGAAGTCCACGCGATTGTTCTTCGTGATCACGTGAAGGAGTTCGCGATCACGTAGCTTGATGGATCTTTGCATCGCGTTCGCGAAGGGCATTTTTAGGGCAACATAGCTTTGTTCATCACGATCGCGTGGGACTTTCTACGATCGCAAAGAGGAGAACTTGGGCAGAATATAAGATTCGAAAACGAGGGTTAGAGTAATATTTCATAATTTGACCTTGGGAGCTTGGATTGAGGAAATTCTTGGAGGGAGTTTTAAGGAATTGATTGGGATAAGTAATTCTAACTTGGATTTGGTTAATATACATGAACCAATCATTGTTTTTACCATTTAATTAGTATTTTGGGTTGGGAAAATTAGAAGAAATTGTACAAATTATAAACTATAATTTGAGGATTTGAAGGTCGAGTTGAGATCGGAAGTGAGTAATTTCGGTATTGTTGGACTCGTTGTTGAATGAGTGTTCAAATTTTGTTAATTTTGTCGGATTTCGAGACGTGGACCCAGGGTTGACGTTTGGGTTGACTTTTTGACTTCAGTCAAATATCGTAGTTTTATTATTTAGAATCAATTCCTATAGCTTTTATTGATAGTATGAAGTTATTTTTGGCTAGATTCGAGCCTTCTGGAGATCGATATGCGTGGGAAGAGCTTGCTAGCGGACTGATTTGATTTGTTTGAGGTAAGTATTTTATTTAAACTCGATTGAGGCACTAGTTTCCTGAATTATTGTGATGGCTACATGTTATTGGGTGCGCACATGCGTAGGGATGAACCCATGTGCGGGCATAGGGTTATTTATTCATGTTTGGGTTGAGCTTGGGCTTTTATAAGCCTAAAATTTGACTGTTAAATCTTAAGTGATGATGCTTCGCACATTTGTGACATTATTGTGAAATATTTGAGCAATGATTGAGGCTAAGTAGGGGCTTAATCCCTAAATGAACTGATACATGTTATTCTTTGCTGAAATTGCCGGTTTAAGCTGTGATAGTACACTTGCACATTCCTACACTTTAGCATGTCGTTTATACCAGTCCAGGAGCATGAGATTTCATATTCATTTTTTCATACATGTATACTTATTTAATTGCTCATGTATAATATGTTTGGACTGGAGGCATGTGACTACGCCAGGAGAATTGTGTTGTCATGCATGTGACCACGCTGGGCCGATTGTACTGTTATGCATGTGACCACGTCGGGCGAGTTGTGATATTGAGCATGTGATCACACTTGGCTGGCAGCACGTTGAATTGGTCGTGCTTGCATGTGGATATGGATCCATCCCCCTAGGGTCACCCTCTCATGTTTCTATCTTAATGGTGTTCATGCAGATATTGGAAATACTGATCAGTGGTTTGGAATGGATATGGAAAAGTAAGGGAATCTGTATAGTATGTTGTTGGATTTTGCATTTCATCTTTACTTGTAAATTTCCTTAAACATTTATTTGATTTAACTGCATATCACCTCTATATTCCAAGATATTGTCTGAGCGGAGTATTTGAGAAATTGTACAAATACACACATGGATATTTTTCTTACTAAACTTGATGATTTGGTTTCAATATTGTTCTATACCAGTTTAAAAGATGGAGATACATAGGTGATAGCTAGTATCATTAATAATTTGTGATTCTCTTACCTTGCCGTATTTATTTACGATAATTATTGAGTACATTGGATCGGTTGTACTCATACTACACTCTGTACTTAATTGTGCAGATCCAGGTGTGGGGACCAGTTATCAGCAATAGGTGGCTTCTCGGACTATCTGCTAGAGATGAGGTAGAGATGCATCCTTTGGTCGCAGTTTAACTTGTTTTTTCCTTGCATACAGCTGCTATACTTCAGGCAGTGTATTTATTGTTCAGTTTCAAACTTGTATTCCATTGTGGTAGCTCATGACTCTGTACTTACCAGTTTCTGGGGGGGGATTTATATTGTATTAGCAGTTATTATTTCATTGAGACCTCAGGTTTATACTACTTTTCTATGAATTTTGTTATTATATTGCCTACGTTATCATGTTTCGGCTTGCCTAACCGGTGTGTTAAGCGTAATCACGACGGGTAGGTTTTTTGAGTCATGACAAGCCAAAGAAGAGGGGAAGGGAGGATAATTTAGATGTTTTTGGAATTTCTATGGATGATTTCTTGAAATTCCCTCTTGACATATGTATACGGTCGGAATCAGGTACGAACGATTTCATAGGATCGAGGGGTCGCTCCGAGCCCGAGTGCAGAACGGACCAGGCAAGCCCAGTAGGTCGAGCTTGAACCTGAGAACGGAATGCAAGGCTTGAAGGTCTAAGTGCACATGGATACCGAGGTCGGGCAATGCAACGCTTGAAGGTCGAAGTGCACATGGATACCGAGGCCGGGCATGACCTACCCTGAGATAGTGCCGTTATAGGTTTGTAACTGAATGAGTGGGATTCCCGCAATGGCACAAAAATCAAGCCATAAATTCCGGAAAGGATTTGTACGAATTCGTACTAGACGGTTAGACAGCTGTACAAATTAGATTCCTTACTAGAAATATAAATGTAACTTATTTGGGACTCCCCTATTATATAAAGGGGAGCCCATTCATTTGTAAACATCATCAATCATTGGCAAAGAACATACACACTTACTTTTTTCGCTCATCTCTCATCAGAATTGTTCCTTAGCTTTATTATCCTTCCTTTACTTTACTGTTCATACTAGTGTTCCTCGAGGTCATCGTAGCTCGAGTTCGAGGCGCACATACACTGGTTTGATGTAACTTGTTCACTTAACTTATCCATGTATCTTCGTATTTATCAATTAGTATCGGACTAAATCACGTATTTTTAAGATCACGATATAAATTTAATTGTTACTCAGATTTTAGGGTAAACAGTTTGGCGCCCACTATGAGGCCAAAGATAATAGTGATTATCACAGTGCTGATTTTGATAACGCACGTTATTTTCACACTTGTTCTTGTCAAAGATTCTTTATTTTCAGGTTGAAACATGTCGAACTTGCAAAACACACCCGTACACGGCAATGATGGTCTCGGATTTCATGGGGGAAAAGATAATGTAGTTTCTTCAGGGGCTGGTGTGCCACCGCTTAACCCCAGGGTAGTGCCAATTGCAGAGCCAGTCGATGTAGGTTCGTGCGTTGCTCTAAATGCGGACTTAGGTACAGACATCGGAGGAAGTGTACGCGGGGAGGTTCGACCTGGTGGTCAAGGAACACAGGGTCTAGGAGATGAGGAAGTTAGCATCCAAGTAATCTTCAAAATGCTACAAGCTCAGTAGATTGCTATTTCTCAGCTACAAAGTCAACAAAAAACTCTAAGCGTGGTTGAGCCAGAAACCACTCGTCGTACTGAGCAGGTGCAGGAAAGGTCGAATGATAATGGATCAGGAGCTGACCCTACAATCATGAAAATGCTCGAAGAGATCACCAAACGGATCGAGTTAGGAGAAATAAGGATCGAATATAATGATAAAAAGGTGGAGACATACAACTCCCGAGTCGATCAAATACCAGGGGCACCTCCGATTTTAAAGGGTTTGGATTCCAAAAAGTTCGTGCAAAAGCCTTTCCCCCTGAGCGTGGCCCAGAAGCCTATTCCAAAGAAGTTCCGCATATCGGACATACCTAAATACATGGGACCACCGATCCTAATGAACACATCACTACATACACATGCGGTATAAAGGGAAACGACTTAGAGGACGATGAGATCGAGTCCGTTTTGCTGAAAACATTTGGGGAAACTTTGTCTAAGGGAGCAATGATTTGGTATCACAACTTGCCCCCGAACTCTATCGATTCATTCGCCATGTTGGCAGATTCATTTGTAAAGGCATATGCTGGTGCTATAAAGGTAGTAACGAGGAAATAAAACGTCTTCAAGATTAAACAAAGGGACAACGAAATGTTGAGGGAGTTCGTGTCCTGGTTTCAGATGGAAGGAATGGAGTTACCGCTGGTCTTTGATGATTGGTACATTCAAGCTTTCACCCAGGTGTTAAATGAGCGAAGCTCGATAGCATCACGGCAGTTGAAGCAAAACCTAATTGAGTATCCCGCTGTAACTTGGGCGGACGTACACAATCGATATCAATCAAAGATTAGGGTCGAGGATGACCAGTTAGGAGCCCCCTCGGGTTCAGTTTATCAAAATGGGTTGGCACTGAAAGACTCGAGGGATATTGATAGAGAGCCGAGGTCGAACAGGGAACAATATCAGCCATATGTTGCAGAGCAAAGTAATAACGGGTCGGGACGCAATTCATCCCGGAATGATCGAAGAATTGATCAAGGGAAGAACCCTCGGGGACTCATGAGAAATAAAGGATCTTATAAGCACACTTGACCCGCGGAAGAACCTCGATTATCGGAGTACAACTTCAGCATCGATGCCTCGGGTATCGTTTCAGCCATTGGAAGGATTAAAGACAACACGTGGCCCAAACCTGTACAAACTGAACCTTCTCAAAGGAATCCTAGCTTAATGTGTAAATATCATGGTACACATGGACATAGGACCGAGGACTGCAGACAGTTGAGAGAAGAGGTAGCTCGATTGTTCAACGAAGGTCATCTTGAGAATTACTCAGTGGCAAGGACAAAAATTACTTCAAGGAAAGAGACGCCACTAGAAATAATGAGCAAGAGAAACCTTAGCATATCATCCACATGATCGTTAGTGGGGTCGACAACCCACAGGGACCTGTTTTCAAATGCACCAAAGTGTCAATTACAAGAGAGAAATGGACCCGAGACAACATGCCCGAAAGAACCCTTACATTCAATGATGAGGAGACGGAAGGCCTCTCTTAACTGCACAACGATGCCCTGGTAATTTTTATTTTACTAAATAAAATTCAAGTTAAACGTGTTCTTGTAGATCCAGGTGGCTCGGCAAAAATAATCAGGTCGGTGGTCGTAGAGCAGCTCGGACTGCTAGATAAAATTGTACCTGCATCTCGAGTCCTAAACGGCTTCACCATGGCTAGTGAAACAACAAAGGGAGAGATAATCCTACCAGTGAACGTAGTCGGGACCATACAGGACACAAAATTTCATGTCATCAAAGGTGACATGAGGTACAATGCATTGCTCGGAAGGCCGTGGATCCATAACATGAGGGCGATACCATCGACCCTTCACCAAATGATGAAATTTCCAACAAAAGATGGTGTGAAAACAGTTTACGGGGAGCAACACGCAGCAAATGAAATGTTTACAGTTCATGATTTGACAACAGTACCTCCGACTTCAGAAAAATCGAACATTAAGGACAAGGAGTTGGCTAAATAGAAATCACCGTCCCCAACCTCGATCGAGCCCGAGGAACAGGTAATCGAGGACGAGGAAGAGGATTTCCTTACCCCTCGAGCTTTCATCATTCCCAAGGAATCAGATGCAACAAAGTCAACGATCGAGGAGCTAGAGCAGGTGATATTGATCGAGCATCTGCTCAAATGGAAGGTATACCTGGGAACGGGATTAACCCCCGAACTCAAGAAAAAACTCATTCAATTCCTTATCAATAACATAGATTGTTTTGATTGGTACCATTTAGAAATGGCAGGGATCCCACCGGAGATAAAAACACATTGGCTAAGTCTCGACCCCAAGTTTAAACCAGTGAAGCAAAAGAGAAGGCCCCAGTCCGAGGTAAAGCATGCATTCATAAAGGACGAGGTAATTAAACTTCTCAAAATAGGGTCCATTAGGGAAGTGAAATACCCTGAATGGTTAGCCAATGTGGTTGTAGTTCCTAAAAAAGGAAACAAATTTAGAATGTGCGTAGATTACAAGGATTTGAACAATGCATGCCCTAAAGACTCTTTTCCACTGCATAAAATCAATCGTATGATCGACGCCACGGCCGGCCACGAGATCCTTACCTTTCTCGATGTCTACTCCGGGTACAATCAAATTCAAATGAACCCGGGGGACCAGGAAAAGACCTCATTTATCACCAAGTATGGAACATATTGTTACAATGTAATTTCCTTCAGGCTAAAAAATGCGGGAGCTACATACCAAGCCCCTAGTTAATAAAATGTTCGAGCAACAGATAGGTAAATCAATGGAAGTTTACATTGACGACATTCTAGTTAAGTCTTTGCATGCATATGACCATTTGACTCATTTTTAGGTTTCCTTCGAGGTTTTGAGAAAATAAAACATGAAACTCAACCCCGAGAAATGCACTTTCAGAATCGGGGTTGAGTTTCATGTTGTATTTTCTCAAAACCTAGAACGTTGCCTGCAAATATGCGCTTTCGGAGTCGGCTCGGGCAAGTTCTTGTGTTTCATGGTTTCAAATAGGGGGATCGAGATCAACCCGACAAAATTAAAGCCATCAAAGAGATCACCGTCGTGGATAGTGTGAAAGTCGTACAACGGCTAACCGGACGGATAGCTGCTTTGGGCCGATTATCTCGAGGTCGTCAGATCGGAGTCACAGGTTCTTCTCCTTACACAAAAAGAAGAATGATCTTGCATGGACTCTGGAATGTCAGCAAGCGTTGGAGTAATTAAATCGGTACCTATTGATCTCACCTCTGCTTCACACTCTGAAGGCGGATGAGAAACTATACTTATACTTGGCTGTGTCCGAGGTAGCGGTAAGTGGTGTGCTAGTTCGAGAAGATCATGGTACACAATTTCCTGTTTATTAAGTAAGTCAAACCTTAGGAGATGCTGAAACCAGGTATTCGCATTTAGAGAAGTTAGCACTTGCATTAATAAGTGCATCTAGAAAATTGAAGTCATATTTCCAATGTCACCCCATATGTGTGTTAACTACTTATCCACTTCGAAATGTTTTGCACAAGCCCGAGTTGTCGGTCCTATTGGCCAAATAGGCCATCGAACTCGGTGGGTACGATATTGAATATCAACCCCGAATGTCTATCAAGTCTCAAATTCTAGCATACTTTGTGGCTGACTTTACACCTACCCCCGTACCCGAAGTAGAAAAGGAACTTCTACTAAAGTTGGGTAAATCATCAGGGGTATGGACCCTCTTCACAGACGGTGCCTCGAACGTGAAAGGGTTCGGGCTCGGCATTGTTTTGAGACCATCTACGGGTAGCAATATTAGACAATCTATCAAAACTTCTAGGTTAACTCACAATGAGGCCGGTACGAGGCCATGATTGCATGTCTCGAATTAGCTAAAAGCCTGGGAGAAGAGGTCATCGAGGCCAAGTGTGACTTTCTGTTGGTGGTGAACCAAGTGAACAAAATCTTCGAGGTTCGAGAAGATAGAATGCAAAGGTATTTGGGTTCATCAGTTGAAGAAGATGATGTTGTCCCCGGGACTGTTGTCCAGCTGTCGAGGTCTGTGGTCGAGGAAGGTCATGCTGCAATAAACTCTACAAGTTTGACTTAGGATTGAAGGAATAAATATGTTGAGTATTTGAAGCACGGAAAGCTCCCTCCGGACCATAAAGAGTCGAGAGCCCTACGAGCTAAAGCAGCCTGATTCGATCTAGATGAGAACGGAACATTGTACAGGAAGACCTTCGATGGACCATTGGAGGTATGCTTAGGACCGGGGGACACCGATTATGTTTTACGAGAAATCCACGAAGCACTTGTGGGAACCACTCCGGCGCTGACTCTTTGATTAACAAAATTATTAGATCTGGGTACTACTGGGATATCATGGAGAAAGACACTAAGGAGTTTGTTCAACAATGGGACAAATGCCAAAGGTTTGCACCAATGATTCATCAGCCTGGTAAACAACTCCATTCAAGTCGGCCCCCTACCAACGGCACCAAGTAAATATAAATTCATTTTGTTTACGACTAACTACTTTTCGAAATGGGTGGAAGCGCAGGCCTTTGAGAAAGTAAGAGAAAAAGAAGTTAGAAACTTCATATGGGATCACATCGTGTGTCGGTTCGGGATACCCGCTGAAATAGTATGCGATAACAGGAAGCAATTCATCAGCAGCAAGGTAACAAAGTTCCTCGAAGAACACAAAATAAAGAGGATCTTATCGACGCCATATCACCCAAGCGCAAACGGCCAGGACGAGTTCACAAACAAGACTATTATTAAAAACTTGAAGAAAAGGTTGAGTGACACTAAGGGGAAATAGGGAGAGGTTTTACCTGAGGTCCTTTGAGCATATCGAACGACATCAAAGTCCAGCACGGGAGTAACTCCGTTCTCTTTGGTGTATGGTTCCGAAGCATTAACTCCAGTCGAGGTCGGGGAACCTAGCGTCAGGTTTCAGCATGCAACCGAGGAATCAAATCACGAGGCTATGAACACTAGCCTCGAACTATTGGATGAAAAATGAGAAGTTGCGCTTGGTTGAATGGCTGCACAAAAGCAAAGGATCGAGAGGTATTATAATAGGAGGGCCAACCTTCGTCACTTCGGAGTCGGGGACTTAGTTCTAAGGAAAGTCACCATCAATACTCGAGACCCGAATGAAGGGAAACTAGGCACAAATCGGGAAGGACCATATCGAGTCAACGGATTCATGGGAAAAGGATCTTACAAACTTAGCACGATGGAAGGCGAACAATTGCCAAAAAATTGGAATGTATCACTGCTCAAACGATATTATTGCTAAGACATGATCTTTTCCTTTTTCCATTTGTATTCGAGACTAACTCATTGCAGGTGCTCGATCGAAGACATCGATACACCCTTCTACACGAAGACCTTAGGTTTTAAAGCATGTGTTGCACTTTTTTTTCCTTAGATCGGGTTTTATCCCAAATGCGTTTTTCCAGCGAGGTTTTTAATGAGGCAACAACTATGTGCTACCTAAGGAGAATTCAACAGTATCCAAGGCTTATTTTCAATCAACCTCGAATACTGGGGGGCATCACCCTCGGGGACTAACATTTCAAGTAAAATACTTCACGCCTAAGAGGGTTTCGATAGGAAAATTTTGTAATGGGCCAAACGGTCAAAGGAACCGTGTCCATATAGAATAACCGAGCTCCAACAATATACGAGCTCATACTTATGATTTTATATGAGAAAACGCTCAAGAGCCAAAACACAAGTACACCCCGGCCCGACTTAAAAGATCCTAAGGGCCGATACACTAAGGTTTGAGACTTCGTTCTCACCCCATCTGAACCCAAGGGTTCAATTACACCGAGCCCAAATAAACATTTTGATCATGGCTCGAAGACCTGTCATTCGACATAAAGGGTAAATGCCCCGAAGGTTCGAACCTTATTCGAAAACCACGGAAACTTCAAAGAAACCATCCGAGACAGAATCTCGAATACACCATTCAAAGAATGAAATTATTGCGAAAAAATTGTAAAGCAAGATATATTGAGAAGGCATTCAAAGAAATTTCTTCTTTCATATATTCAAAAAAGTGATATGTACAAGGTTTCAACAAAAGAGAAAATACAAAAAGGAAAGAAAAAATCACTATCTACACCTCGGGAGAAGCTCCTCCTTCGGGAGCAGCTTCTCCTTCGGGAGCGGCTTCTCCCTCGGGAGAAGCTTCTTCATCGGGAGTGGGTTCTACTTCGGGCCCTTCTTCATTATCAGATCTGCCTTGGTTTCCTTCACCATCGTCATCATCGGAGGAGGAGGAGATAAGAAACCTGGCATCGGCTTCATCCGCCTTTGCTTGGGCAATCTCTTTAGTGAGGTCGAAGCCTCTAGTGTGAATCTCCTCAAGGGTCTCTCTCCGAGATTGGCATCTAGCCAAGTCATTGCTTTTCTTTTCTCGGTCGACAGCTTCCCTCAGCCCCACTTGAGCAGCTTCGGTGTCCCTTAAATACAGGGCAACAGTTTTATCAGCCGTGATCTTAGTCTTCTTGACCTCGGCCCTGGCTTCAGCAACCTCGGCTTCGGTTTTGGCAAGTTTGGCCTCGAGCTCGGCGATCTTTTTGGCCTAGGCCGAACTGCTCTCTTTGACATTCCTGAGCTAAGTCTCGGCTGCTACCAGTTTGATTAGTGCAGCTTCCTTCCCCACAGCAAGGCGGTCCATCTTTTCCTTCCATTGGCTGCACTCGGCATTAACCCGTTCAACCTCGCCTCAAAGCTGCCCCATCATCTCCACATTTTTCTGCAGCTGAGACATCGAAGTATTAGCTTCCGCAGTTGGGACCAGAAGGCCATACTCTTTCCAAAAAATAGTTACCTGCTTGTCCAGATCGGCCCCATATTCTCGAGCTCTGGTTAACTCTGCCTGAAGATCTTTGAGCTCTTCCTTCTTTTTATTACAAAGGAGCCTCAGGGCCTTCCCCTCACCCAAGGATTTATTCAGCTTGACCTCACACTGGCTCAGCTCGGCCTTAAACTTAGAAAAAGCCTACAAAGAAAAGAAGTTATTAGTTAAAGGCGGGAAAAAGGAAATTGCAACATTAAGAGTTAAGGCTTACCTTAGAGAAGAGACGTTGGGCCTCTTCGAAGGTCAAAGATGCATCGACGAGGTCAGCAACATCAACTTCAGTAAAGCAACTCTGGAAAGGATCATCCTCACTAGGGACTCCGCTCAAGTCAGGCGTTTTGGGGGCCCGGGCTTCTCTAATGGTGTCCTCGGAGTAAGCCGGAAGCGATGGGGAGTGACCTATTTTCATGGCCTCGGGGAGGTCCCCCGAGGCGCTATGTTCGATCATAGGGGCTTCAGAACTTGCCCCCTTTTGCGTGCTTGCTGAAGGTTGAGAAACGACCATGACATCGGGCGACTCGGGGTCTTTGACCTTATCTTCCTTCGAGGTCTCTTCAGCACAAGGCAGGATCTTGATTTCTGTGGGTTTGGCGGTCTCGGCTGGCTCTTTGGTTCGGGTCACCAGATCCGAATCCTCGACCTCATCGTTTTCATCATCCATGAACTGGTGGACTTGAGTCTTTGTCCACATGAATGACGTTCTTCATGTGTCTCCGAGCAGGACCCGCTTTATTTTGAGGTTCTTCGGGCTTCGAAGCCATTTTTCTCTCATTGTCCTTCTCGACTTTGGAATCGGGCACTCCATCTTCTCCCCGGGAGGGGACGACCTCATTTCGGAGAAATCTCCAATGCCTGCATAAATAAAAACGAAGTATTAGAAAGGAAGTGTTTCAGATAAAGAAGAAAGTACCAGGATTTTATCATGGTGTTTGGATTCCCATTTGCCCTTCGACGAATCACGCCATTTGTGTTTTCGTATGCGGAGGTCACGTCCAGTTTTCGGACCCAGTCTTCAAGATCGGGGATCGCATGGGGCATCCAAGGGACCGCGACAAATAAAATAAGAACTTCATGCAAAGAATAGTCAAGTATAGAAAATACTGAGGAAAAAAGATCCATTTACGGTCGAAGTTCGACTTTTCAGGGAACGACATTTTGATCCTCGGGGATGATATCGATGGTCCTCACTAGAATGAACCAGCTCATCTAGCCTCGATTTTTATCTTCATCGTTGCTGGCAAAGAAAGATTTGGTCGACTGACGTTGGAGTTTGATCAACCCTCGGAAGCGTTAAGGCCGGTACAAGCGGATAAGGTAGATAAAGGTGAACTCGAGCCGCTCGCCCTTGCTGGAGAAGTAGCGAAGCATGATCACCATTTGCCAGAAAGATGGATGGATTGACCGAGGGTTACTTGGTATCTTTTGAAAAAATCGATCACGATTGGATCGAGGGGACCCAGTGTGAGGGGTAAGTGTACACACTTAAAAAACCCTCCACGTGGGTGGTAATGCTATCCTCGCGGGTAGGGATCTGTACCATGACTCAATCCCTCCAGCCATAGTCCTTTTTTATGGCCTCGAAGTGATTCTCCGTTATCGAACAGATGTACCTCAAAGCATGCTCACATTGACCGGGAACATCGGGTGGATTTTCAATGATGAAGTCTTTCTTTAAGGTGCAACCACCGGAACGATCTCGTGCCGCCGACCGGACGACAAGAGGAAGAGGAATTTCCATCTTTTTGAGGACCGGAAGCCTCCGGCCAGACGGGAAGAGGAAGAGGAAGCTCCCTCTTTTTGAGGAACGGTTTTTGAAGTTTTAGCCATTATTTCCGGTAGAAAGAAGCGAAAAGAGATGAGATTTTTGATACCCAATTTTTCCTCATACTATTTTAAAATTTGTATATGTACCTTCAAAATCACTCTTTATAATAACTGGTATTTTTTTCGTAATTTTTCATATTTTTATTAAATTTTTTTCCAATTTATTTAGTATTTTTATATTCAATAATTATTCATAAATTATATTATAAATAATTTCAGAATATTTCCCAGCTCAATATATCATTTTTAATCCTATTAGGTTTTAATTATTTCACATATTAGCCAACTTGGCATTATTTGACAATAATTTTGCAACTATGGCCTAATTGTACATTTTATACTATTTAAATCAATAATTATTCACTTTATATTTTTATATTAATTAATTACCTTAATTTTATCTATTTAGCATTAATTTAATTTTATGTAATTATTAGCTATTTTTTATTAATTATTTATCTATTTAATCGGGTATTTAACAATTAGCCCTTTCCTATTTATATTATAGCCTAATTTAATTTAAACCCAACCCAATTGAAACCAGCCCAATTACATAGCCTAATACCCAAGCCCAAACCTAAATCTACCCGACCCAACATTTGAGTGAATCCTGGTCGTTGATCAATCTTGATCAACGGCCCAAAAACACCCCTTCCTTAATTAACCTAGACTAACCTCCCACCCCCTGACCCCTCTCATTTCTCACTGGTCTCTCATCTCTCTACTCTTTCTCCATCTCTCTAAGTCTCTTCTAGAGACTTCCTGTCCCTATGGCTCCGATGAACCTCTTTGTCTTCTCCGGCCGTCTCTTTGCCGGAGACCATGAAGCCCTCATCATCCTCCTGCCTCCTATGGTTCCTTCACGCTGGTAATGCTATCCCTAAGGCCCTCAAAGGGCCGACCCCTCTCATTTTTCACTGGCCCCATATCTCTCTACTCTCTCTCTCTATCTCTCTAACTCCCTAGAGACTTCCAGTCTCCTCTCCGCCACCGGTGAGGCCCTTCATCTTCTCCGGCCACCTCTCCACCGGAGACCATGAAATCCTCACCATCATCCTCCCTCCTATGGTTCCTTCACGCCGGTGTTGCTGTCCGTAAGATCTTCAAGAGACCTGGGTTCACTCTCCTACCCTCCTGGGCCTGTACTCACCATTCTCCGGCCACCTCCGACCGTCCGAGTAAGATCTATGACTTTTGGGGTTTAAACCAGTAATGTTTTGAGGTTTTCTTATATTTCTGGATTCTCTTTGAAACCCTAACTCTTAAAACTCTCCGATTCCTTTAGATCTATGATAGATATGTGTATATTTTAAGCTATTTCGTTGTTTTCTCAAAGATTTTCAGATGCTCTCTAAAAATGACTCTTCGTTTTCAACTAGGGTTTCATGACCCCGTTTTTAATGATTCTCTTATGATTTTTCAGTATCATCCTAGGGTTTCTACTGTGTTTTAGTGATTTATTGAAGGTTTTCTCTTTTATTAGAGTCGTTGTGTTGGAATCCCTAATTTTTGACCTAAACCCTAAGCTCCTGATCTGTCTTTTGAATATGTGTTTATATATGTGTCTGTGTTTCATGAGCTTTGTGATTCACTGATATTTTACCCTATGTTATTCATCTATGTCTTTGATTTCTCCTGCTTTCCTGTTTATCTTACTCTTTACCCTATAATTTCATGTGAATCCCCAATATCATATGCTTTCACACTAGCGTTTCTGACTTCTTGCCTGTTATTTATTCCATTCATTGATGTTATTCCTGTTCGGATCCCTGATTCTCCGTAGTTTTAGTTTTCTAGGGTTCCTGATTTATTATTTCTTCCCTGATTCCTTGTGATTTGAAACTTACTAGTATATTCTTACTAATTCTCCGACTTTAGTCTATTTCTTATAGTGTTACATGATTAATTTGCTGTTAATTGATTCTCATTCCCTTAATTAGATCTGGTGAACCTGGCCTCTATTGTATGCTTGTACTGGGTTGAAATTGTTTCCT
The DNA here is from genome assembly GCA_005239525.1 of Nicotiana knightiana. Taxonomy (NCBI): domain Eukaryota; kingdom Viridiplantae; phylum Streptophyta; class Magnoliopsida; order Solanales; family Solanaceae; genus Nicotiana; species Nicotiana knightiana. The sequence goes on from ML406248.1 coordinate 170,168, forward strand.
TATATGTTATATCTGGGACTTTCCTTATTACCTTCTAGCCGTTTGAACTTAACCCCTTCAATTAAGGGATATGTCTGTTGATTTTATCCTATTTTTGTATATTCCTCTAAACAGCATATGGTACCTTTCCTTATTTGTTGTCTACATAATACCGTTTGAACTTGATTCCTTCAATTACGGGATACTTGGACTGATTATGCTATGATTGATTCCCAGTCCCTTAATTACTGGTTAATTTTATTACCCTTATTTACCTAGATTTTAAACTACTATATATGCTGCTCTTTTCTGCTCTCATAGGACAGACTGACACACAGACAGAACAACTAATCTGTTCAACTCTCTCTCTCTCTCGCAACTAAAACTTGGTCTCTATTCTCTCTTCTGTTCTACTTGCGACTACTCTAAGTTAGCTGGCTACAAGCCAAGGCTAACTACTGTGCATCTCCTATTTCTGCTTTGTGTTACTGCTTTCTGCACTCCACTGGTATGTTTTAATTTAGATTTTAGTATTCAAGCCAACATGTTTCTATTACTGTTGCAATTTGTTATGTTTCTAATCTGCTTCTATTTACTATTATGTTGTTCAACATGTAACTAAGATCCTGGATTCCCTCTACCTGTTAAGTTATGCTTTACTTGTCAACGACCAGCATGTTTTTGTATACTTAGCACCTTCTTCTTATGTGAATCCCCATCATGGTCTTAGTTGTTTGGTATTGATATGTTAATCTAATCCGGTACTTTACTGTACCCCTGATCCTCTGAACCCTTAGGAGTTTCTGATTGTGTGCTCATATATGTTTCTGCCTACTACATGTTTGCCCTTACTTTCTCTGTATTTGTCACTGAAGTCCCATACCCCTGCTTGTGATTGTTGGACTATTCTTGGTCCTGTTATGTGATATTGAGCTTGTGTTGAGAATGGTGTTCTCTCTAGCTGTTTTCATCAGTTAAACCTTTTGTTATGAAAAACTATTTTCACTAAGTCTCTCTATTTCAAACTGTTTCAAAACTATTTTCTTAATTAAACTCCTCAAAACTATGTCGAGAACTCTCACTACATTCTTAGACCCCTTAGGTTCTGCCCCTTTCGTGTGAGCATTGCCTTGGGACCCTTGAGCTCCCTCTGAACTTTGACACACAAGAGCTGGCTTTTCCACACTGCACTTACTCTATCTTGGCTATGAAATCTGGGTGTGAGCAGTGCCCAGGAGCCCTTGAGGTCCTTAGGGAACTCTGACATACCCGGATTATGATAAAGGTTGTGAAATAATACTTGGCATTGAGGACCTGGAGACTTGAGCCTATTATGAAGGCTCCCTATAGTTAACTTCTTATTTTCTTATTTTTGGTTATGAAATTCCTATTCAATGGTCTTTAATAATTATTTGTAAAACAACTCTGGGGTTGGATAGTGAAAAAGGATGGGGTAATATGCATGTTGTAGTGTAATAAAGGGTAGAAATCATGCCTCATAGGTTTACTTTTCTCTATGCGCAATAGCAACCACGTTTAGGTATAACGTGCCAAGCATGCCATGCATTAGATATCATGCTACTTAGGATTTATGTGTATTGTATTCAACATCTCATCTACGCTTAAAAATCCTGCCTATAGGGTAAATAATAACAATAAAATAAATTGCTATTACGTGATTCTGTCCATGTAAACATATTCTGAAACTTCATTTAGAAGTCATGTCCTAGAAAAAATTATGGTAAGAAAAACTGCAATCATGTCTCATCATGCTATACACGTAGAGATCCTGTTCTAGGTAAACGACGATTAAAATCTGTCACCTATGTTATTCCCGAAACTGTGCATAATGTTGTGATTCTATGTGCATTTAGAGATCCTGTTTTAGCAACTTCATATGCATCATAACTGCTACACGCCTAGGCAAGTCTTAGGTAATCAGCCATAAAGAAACAAAACCAGAACTGTCCTTTATGATTAGTGTTCAACTGTCAGCATGCTAAATCAGTAGGCAAGACTGATTAGGACTTCCTCTCTGAGTTATGAAACAAAAGGCCTGTTTCTTTGACATTTTTAAATCACCTAGATACCATGCTTTAGGATTCTGAATTAATATGGACCTTAGTTGTGTATGAGACATGCTATTTATGTGTATTGTGTGTGGAGGAATACTTTATCCTTTATCTGCTTTCTATGCTTTCCCTTTATCTGCAGTCATACTTGTTTATTATATGTTGCCTTAGATTTTCACCTTTAAACCTGAGGGTCTGCCTAGCACCTCCTTTAGGATAGGAGACCTAATTTCCTCCGGGTCTGATAGGAAGGGGCGGGTAACAGCATGCAATAGAGGTCGAGACCAACACTCAATTTAGTTACTTTCACGGGGTGGGAAAGGGTAGAATATGGATATGATGACTGGTGTGTTAATACCACGTGTAGCCCCTCTCCGAGGAGTGATTACCGGGTATTGCATTGATGTGATCCATATTATTATAAACCTAGGATACCTTTTATATTCTTTGATTGTAATCCTTTCAAAATCTAATCTTCTTTACTATTTTCAAAAATCTGCATGCTTAAGACTTAAATCCCCTCTTATTTGAGCCTTTATTTTTTTGTTTGCTAAGCCGTACAAATTCACAAAACCATTTGGCCGGGAACCACACTTGTGGATCCTGAGAGGTGCCTAACACATTCCCCTTAGGATAATTTGAAGCCCTTACCCAATCTCGGGTTAGTAAGTAGTTGTAATTGAACCTTTTAGGTGCCCTAACGCACTGTTAAAATCGTTAGGTGGAGACTCTTCAAAATATGCAAACCCCTTTCCCAAAAGGAACGAGTTGTCTCAACCAATTTCATAAACCCTTTCAACCAGCCCCCGAAAGGAGCGCTTAGGGAAAAAGGGGGGCGCGACAGCATGGCGACTCTTCTGAGGATATCCAGGCTTTTAACATTTCAAATTGTTTCGTGAATTTGTGCCTTTATTTTTATTTTTTTGAATACTTTCACCCTTTCCTCTTCCCTTTACATGCAATTAATTGTTTACTTCAGTTATTTACTTTTCCTAAAAAACGAAACTGACATGTCTCTTTGTTTTCTTTTGTAACTGCTTTAAATCATTACTGTTGTTTTTACCGCTTTCTTTAACGTGCAAATATGTGACAACTTGTTTTAATACTTATTATTGCATAATCATGCTCAACATTCATACTCCACTCGTGCCAAACAAAATACTATAGAAATGCTTGATGAGTGGTTGCGCTCTTCCTATATTATTACCCACTAAATTCGGAAAGGCTTATTTGCGGTAAAACTAGTCGATCAGCGGTTCAGTCAACGGTTCCGTTCCTTTCCCCCTTGAGTTGTCCGCTCAAGGGTACCGGTCTAAAACCCCATAGAAACCTTACTCTGTTGCACTGTTGCATGCATCATGGTCAAACCTAGTCGAGCTAAAGTGTCGTCTGCACGATAGCTTTTAAGATAGCCTTATCCAAAAGTCCACCGGGTTTCTCTAAACCCAAACGGACGCCCTCACGTTCTGTGCATTTATTTGGAGAACTAAATGCTTCCTGCTAATTATTGACATTAAATTGTCGAGTCCGATGGG
>ML406248.1:175136-199244 GCA_005239525.1 Nicotiana knightiana
GAAAGGAGCGCTTAGGGAAAAAGGGGGGCGCGACAGCATGGCGACTCTTCTGAGGATATCCAGGCTTTTAACATTTCAAATTGTTTCGTGAATTTGTGCCTTTATTTTTATTTTTTTGAATACTTTCACCCTTTCCTCTTCCCTTTACATGCAATTAATTGTTTACTTCAGTTATTTACTTTTCCTAAAAAACGAAACTGACATGTCTCTTTGTTTTCTTTTGTAACTGCTTTAAATCATTACTGTTGTTTNCTACATTCAAAATTTGAAGAAGAAACCCACAGAAACCTTTTGCGAGTATGCTCCTCACTAGAGGTCCGAAGCCGCTAAAGTCAGACCTGCTCTAGAGGAAGAGCAGATGAACAAGTTCTTTGTCCGGGCTCAGGACCCGAAGTATTATGAACGATTGATGATGGTTGAAGGCCACAATTTCTCCGACATCATCAAATTGGGTGAGCGGATTGAAGAAGGTATTAAAAGCGGTATGCTTACAAATTTTGAAGCCTTGCAAGCCACTAACAAGGCTTTACAGTCCGGTGGTGTGTCTAAGAAGAGAGACGTGGGAGCCGTAATGGTTGCACAAAGAGTCAAGTCCCCACTCAAATACCAAACTTATCCAACACCTCCACTCACATACTAGCCCTCACCAAACTACCAAGCACCCTCACCGATCTACCAAGCTCCACCACCTTCCTGCCAAGCTCCACCGCCCACCTACCAATCTCCACCACCCACATATCAACCTGCTTCGCCCAGATACTCACAGCCCGCTCCTGTCTACCAAACTAATAATTCCCAGCCATCCCATTACCAATCACCCCTTACACGCTAAAATTTCCCTAGACCTCGTCCCAATTTTGATCGCCGCCCTCCAAAGCAATACACCGCCATACCCGAGCCCATTGACCAGCTGTATGAGAAGCTCAAAGTTGTTGGTTACATCACACCTATCCTTTCTACCACCCTTGAGAACCCTTCTCAGTGGGTTAACCCAAACAAATCCTGTGCATACTATTCCGGCATGAAAGGACACACCATCAAAGAATGCCGCTCTCTGAAGGACAAAATACAGGCTCTCATTGACAACAAGATAATTGTGGCAAAATACCCCGCTCCAAACATCCGTAACAATCTTTTTCCAGACCATAAGGGTGAAGGTATCCATATGATTGAAATAGAAGATGATTGGGATCCCGAGGGATTAATCGGGTTTATCGCAGAAGGCGATGAACCAAAGAAACTTGCAGTCACTCTTAAACCGATCATAGTCCAGATTCAACCATCTGAGGACGCTGAGGTGATTATTCATGGTGACGGTAGCAACCCCATTTATAGTCATCAAACTATTCTGGTGATTGACAGAAAAAGAAAGATAGGTGGGGGAACTTACAACCATATTGAGAGGGTCAATGCTATTGACAAGGACAAGTGGTGGGATAGCAAGATTGAGAGCATCCTGANTCATGGTCTCCAATATCCACCCAAGACTGTTGAGTTGGTGGGAGGATCTGCACTCTAGTAAAAAGGTTGAGGGAGCTGAAGGAGGATATCTAGCCAGAAACTACCTGTTGTTGGGACTTCGTGAGCTGGGAAAATTGTACGAGGAAAGCAAGAATGTTGAGTCTGGGGAAGGTCCTTCTGGGACCAAGTAGATAGGAGTGTCTTTATTTTTCTCTATCAATGTAATAAGGCCAATGGCCATTAGTGACTTTTATTTTTCGTCTATCATTTTGGGGTTTGTCTATTTTTCTTATCAATAAAATGAGGCATTTAGCATTTTAAGTTCTCCAAATCAATTTGTCACTAGGCCTACCTCGGGCACAAAGAGGTTCCCAACTTAGGACGCGCTTTACATTTCCGCATNGCCCGCTCCTGTCTACCAAACTAATAATTCCCAGCCATCCCATTACCAATCACCCCTTACACGCTAAAATTTCCCTAGACCTCGTCCCAATTTTGATCGCCGCCCTCCAAAGCAATACACCGCCATACCCGAGCCCATTGACCAGCTGTATGAGAAGCTCAAAGTTGTTGGTTACATCACACCTATCCTTTCTACCACCCTTGAGAACCCTTCTCAGTGGGTTAACCCAAACAAATCCTGTGCATACTATTCCGGCATGAAAGGACACACCATCAAAGAATGCCGCTCTCTGAAGGACAAAATACAGGCTCTCATTGACAACAAGATAATTGTGGCAAAATACCCCGCTCCAAACATCCGTAACAATCTTTTTCCAGACCATAAGGGTGAAGGTATCCATATGATTGAAATAGAAGATGATTGGGATCCCGAGGGATTAATCGGGTTTATCGCAGAAGGCGATGAACCAAAGAAACTTGCAGTCACTCTTAAACCGATCATAGTCCAGATTCAACCATCTGAGGACGCTGAGGTGATTATTCATGGTGACGGTAGCAACCCCATTTATAGTCATCAAACTATTCTGGTGATTGACAGAAAAAGAAAGATAGGTGGGGGAACTTACAACCATATTGAGAGGGTCAATGCTATTGACAAGGACAAGTGGTGGGATAGCAAGATTGAGAGCATCCTGAACTGGAGAGGATATGAGCCAGGCAAAGGGCTCGGTAAGAACCTCCAAGGGATCACGAAGCCCATAAAGCTCAAGAAACATGGTACCACTTTCGGTCTGGGGTATGAGTACACTTGGCAGGAATTCAATGACTGGTCGCCACCTTGGCGCGGTCCCTATTATCCTTTGGAGCAGCCGATACCTCATCTTGAGCAGACTTTCAAGCAGGCCGACATTATTTACAGATCAGACGAAGAAGAAGCACTTGAAGAAATCAGGAGTTTGTTCCTAGAGGACGGGGATATGGATTGTTGTGTTGTTCTCGAGGAGGAGGGGGAGGAAGGCCCTTCCATACAGACTGTAAGCAAGGGGACATATCTCAAGAACTGGTCTATCAAGACGACCAAAGCCCGATGAGCCTCAGGGTAGTAAGGCTAAAACAAGCATTATTTACTGTTTTATTTACTAAATGATTTTCCTTTTCCTGCATTTTTAAATTTCTGCAATAAGATCTTAAATGTTCAAAACATTTATTCAATTCATCAAAGAATCTTCTAAATCTCTTATGAATCCGATATTTATTACTATTGTCTTCTCTCATTACTTTATTTATACAGCATTACTATTACTTGTCTTGATGAACCGATGATTGTGATATGCAATGAGACAACGCAGCAGGACATTGATTCAGACGAAGACGACATACCTGACGAGATTGCCAAAGAAGTTGAGAACTTTGAGAACAGATGATGCGTGGCTAGAATTCATGATTTTAAGCATTATATACCTTGCATTTTATATGCTTTAATGATAAAATACACGTCGTATGTGCCTAATGGGGATTATTTTATGTGTAGGTGAATTGGAAATGGAAACGGGGCTAAACGGATGCAAATACGTCGAAAAATACGAGAAAGGGGACACCCGGGCGATAGCCGGGCGACAGAGCCAAACAGCCTGACCCAGCCTGGCCTTAGNCCAACCAACAACAGACCTAAGTCCAACCTGGACGAGACTGAAGTTATCAACCTGGGAGATTCAGAAAACATCAAGAAGATACTAAGGAAGATGATAGAAAGGCACAAGCAGTTGCATGAAAAGTTATCATTCGCCTTATTGAGATACCGCACCACTGTCCGCACATCAACATGGGCAACTCCTTATATGCTAGTTTATGGTACAGAGGTTGTTATTCCTGCCGAAGTGGAGATTCCATCTCTAAGAATTATACAAGAAGCTGAGCTCAGCGATGCAGAGTGGGTAAGAAGCCGTTATGAGCAACTAGCTCTCATGGGAGGGAAGAGAATGAATGCAGTATGTCATGGTCAACTATATCCGAATAGAATGGCCAGGGCCTTCAACAAGAAAGTCAAGCCCAGACGATTTACACCAGGGCAGCTGGTGTTAAAGAAAATCTCTCCGCATCAAGATGAATCCAATGGGAAGTTCTCTCTCAACTGGAAAGGTCCGTACATGGTTCATAGAGTGCTGACAGGAGGAGCACTCATACTTGCAGAAATGGACGGAGAAATTTTGCCGAAACCGATCAATTCAGATGTAGTCAAGCGCTACTATGTGTAATTATATGTGTTTTTGTCAACAATGTAAATTGAACTACGCCTGACCTGATTCCCGTTTAAGATGGGATACGTAGGCAGCCCTATGGGTTCGGTCACAATTCAATAAAAATCTATTTTCCCCCGCAATTGGAAACTGGTGTAGAATTTTGAGGAGGACCCTCAAAATTCTGAAGCGAGCAGCAGTCCACAAGCATTCACCCAGCCAATTGGGGCAGAATTTTGAGGAGGACCCTCAAAATTCTGAAGCAAGTTTAGCCAATTGCCGCACGAGCACCGGTGAGAGGCATCCACCCAGCAAACTGGGGCAGAATTTTGAGGAGGACCCTCAAAATTCCGCAGTAGGAGAGGTTGCAATGTATCGAACCGTGTCATGTCGTCAGTTCATCAAAACTATTTTAGATTATATACTTTTACAAATCATGCATATTTATTTTTCTGAAACAGCTTGTTTAGCGAACGCTACCCCAGTGATACAGATAGTATCATCATGATCAAGCAAACGAGCCAAGAAGAGCCAGCGGGAATGTGAACTAACCTTTACCCTTCACAAAACTCACAATCTTTCTTTGGATGCAGGCACGAAATTGCAAAATCCCCAAAACATATTATCCACTCAAAGGACAGACATAGTTCCTCAAACTCGTCGCACATGCCAACATTTATTATCAGCACAAACGATACTTCACTATCACAATGCTCTACTGCAATTTAACACCAGCTAAGAATCTTGTTGTCCTTCCTTTAATCTTGCATAAGGCTACCATTCTGCCTTCCGAGGTTAAACGATGTCTCCATCTGCATTCGCATATTGCATAAGGCTACCATTCTACCTTCCGAGACTAAACGTTGTCTCCATCTGCATTCGCATCTTGCATAAGGCTACTTTCTTCCTTCTGAGGTTAAACTCTACCTCCATCTGCATTGGCATCTTGCATAAGGCTACCATTCCGCCTTCTGAGGTTAAACTCTACCTCCATCTGCATTTGCATATTGCATAAGGCTATCATTCTACCTTCCGAGGTTAAACGCTACCTCCATCTGCATTCGCATCTTGCATAAGGCTACCATTCTGCCATCCGAGGTTAAACTCTACCTCCATCTGCATTTGCATATTGCATAAGGCTATCATTCTACCTTCCGAGGTTAAACGCTACCTCCATCTGCATTCGCATCTTGCATAAGGTTATCTTTCTGCCTTCCGAGGTTAAACGCTACCTCCATCTGTATTCGCATCTTGCATAAGGCTACCATTCTGCCATCCGAGGTTAAACTCTACCTCCATCTGCATTCGCATCTTGCATAAGGTTATCTTTCTGCCTTCCGAGGTTAAACGCTACCTCCATCTGTATTCGCATCTTGCATAAGGCTACCATTCTGCCATCCGAGGTTAAACTCTACCTCCATCTGCATTCGCATCTTGCATAAGGCTATCATTCTACCTTCCGAGGTTAAACGCTACCTCCATCTGCATTCGCATCTTGCATAAGGCTACCTTTCTGCCTTCCGAGGTTAAACGCTACCTCCATCTGCATTCGCATCTTGCATAAGGCTACCATTCTGCCTTCTGAGGTTAAACTCTAACTCGTCTGCATTCGCGTCTTGCATAAGGCTACCATTCTTCCTTTCGAGGTTAAACGCTACCTCCATCTGCATTCGCATCTTGCATAAGGCTACCATTTTGTCGTCCTAGGTTAAACGCTACCTCCATCTGCATTCGCATCTTGCATAAGGCTACCTTTCTGCCTTCTGAAGTTAATATCTACCTCCATCTGCATTCGCATATTGCATAAGGCTACCATTCTGCCTTCCGAGACTAAACGCTGCCTCCCATTTACTTCTCAAAAACAACCAATGCCTCTAGCATTATTTATTGCGCTTTCCTTTTGGGCTAAGCTCTTCCCCCTTAATTCGCAAGACTAAACTCTGTCTTGTAAGCATCATACGATTGCATCTTCATGGGCTGAAATATCTCCAGCTTATCCAAAGGCGTCATCGTTTGGAGGCACCATCTTTATGGCCCGAGAACACCATGTCATGGCCTGAGGATCTCTTTTATCAGTTTGCATATCATTATTCAAGGGCATCATGGTTCGGAGGCACCATCTTCAGGGCCCGAGAACATCATTTCATGGCCTGCGAATCCTGCATCAAGAAATTCATGGCCCAGGACATCATGGTCTAAAGACGTCATCCTTAACCATCCAAAGACATCATTCATGGTCCGACGGGAATTTGCATCATGTTTAAATTACGCACTATTTATGCTTGTATTGTTTATTTGCAGGTGATCCGGCAAACAGCGACCGTCCCGGCAGGAGCGATCCCGCTCCAGTTCTCCTAATTACCTCTTAAGTCGTTTATTCAAGCAGTCCTATATGTTGTGTCTGTTCTTGTAAAAAGCTCCACCGGTATGCTTCGTCGATGACTCCTAAACTACACACGGCCTGATTCCTGTAAAACCAGGGATATGTAGGCAACTCAAAAATCAGGGTGCGGCCTAAACCTCTTCAAACTGCTTCGGTCGGTCAAAATTGGCCATCATGTCTTTACCCGACAACTCTTTCATCCTTCCCGGGTAAAGAGGGGCAGCTGTTGATACCCAATTTTTCCTCAAACTATTTTAAAATTTACATATATACCTTCAAAATCACTCTTTATAATAACTGGTATTTTTCCGTAATTTTTCATATTTTTATTAAATTCTTTTCCAATTTATTCAGTATTTTTATATTCAATAATTATTCATATATTATATTATAAATAATTTCAAAATATTTCCCAGCTCAATATATCATTTTTAATCCTACTAGGATTTAATTATTTCACATATTAGCCAACTTGGCATTATTTGACCATAATTACAATAATTTTGCAACTATGGCCTAATTGTACATTTTATACCATTTAAATCAATAATTATTCATTTTATATTTTTTATATTAATTAATTACCTTAATTTCATCTATTTAGCATTAATTTAATTTTATGTAATTTTTAGCTATTTTTTATTAATTATTTATCTATTTAATCGGGTATTTAACAATTAGCCCTTTCCTATTTAAATTATAGCGTAATTTAATTTAACCCCCACCCAATTGAAACCAGCCCAATTACATAACCCAATACCCAATCCCAAACCTAAATCTACCTGACTGAACGTCTGAGTGAATCCTGGTCGTTGATCAATCTTGATCAACGGCCCAAAAACACCCCTTCCTTAATTAACCTAGACTAACCACCACCAACCCCCCCCCCCCNCTCCGCCTCCGATGAGGCCGTCTTCTCAGGCCACCTCTCCACCGGAGACCATGAAATACTCACCGTCCTCCTGCCTTCTATTGTTCCTTCACACCGGTGTTGTTGTCCCTAAGGTCTTCAAGAGACCTGGGTTCACTCTCCTACCCCCCTGGTCCTGTACTCACCATTCTCCGGCCACCTCCGATCGTCCGAGTAAGATCGATGACTTTTAGGGTTTAAACCAGTAATGTTTTGAGGTTTTCTTATCTTTCTGGGTTCTCTTTGAAACCCTAACTCTTAAAACTCTCCGATTCTTTTAGATCTATGATAGATATGTGTATATTTTAAGCTATTTCGTTGTTTTCTCAAAGATTTTCAGATGCTCTCTAAAAATGACTCTTCGTTTTCAACTAGGGTTTCATGACCCCGTTTTTAATGATTCTCTTATGATTTTTCAGTATCATCCTAGGGTTTCTACTGTGTTTTAGTGATTTATTAAAGGTTTTCTCTTTTATTAGAGTCGTTGTGTTGGAATCCCTAATTTTTGACCTAAACCCTAAGCTCCTGATCTGTCTTTTGAATATGTGTTTATATATGTGTCTGTGTTTGATGAGCTTTGTGATTCACTGATATTTTACCCTATGTTATCATCTATGTCTTTGATTTCTCCTGCTTTCCCGTTTATCTTACTGTTTACCCTATAAGTTCATGTGAATCCCCAATCTCATATGCTTTCACCACTAGGGCTTCTGACCTCTTGCCTGTTATTTATTCCATTCATTGATGTTATTCCTGTTCGAATCCCTGATTCTTCGTAGTTTTAGTTTCCTAGGGTTCCTGATTTATTATTTCTTCCCTGATTCCTTGTGATTTGAAACCGTACTAGGATATTCTTACTAATTCTCTGATCTTAGTCTATTTCTTACCTTGTTACATGATTAAGTTGTTGTTAATTGATTCCTATTACCTTAATTAGAATCTGGTGAACCTAGCCTCTATTATATGCTTGTATTGGGTTGAAATTATTTCCTTATATGTTATATCTGGGGACTTTCCTTATTACCTTCTAGCCGTTTGAACTTAACCCCTTCAATTAAGGGATACTTATGATGATTTTACACTATTTTTGAATATTCCTCTAAACTACATATGGTACCTTTCCTTATTTGTTGTCTGCATAATACCGTTTGAACTTGATTCCTTCAATTAAGGGGTACTTGGACTGATTATGCTCTGGTTGATTCCCAGTCCCTTAATTACTGGTTAATTTGATTCCTACCCTTATTTACCTAGATTTTAAACTACTATATATGCTGCTCTTTTCTGCTCTCATAGGACAGACTGACACACAGACAGAACAACTAATATGTTCAACTCTCTCTCGCAACTAAAACTTGCTCCCTATTCTCTCTTTTGTGCTACTTGCTACTACTCTAAGTTAGCCTGCTACAACCCAAGGCTAACTACTGTGCATCTCCTATTTCTGCTTTGTGTTACTGCTTTCTTCACTCCACTGGTATGTTCTAATTTAGATTTCAGTCCTCAAGCCAACATGTTTCTATTACTGTTGCAATTTGTTGTGTTTCTAATCTGCTTCTATTTACTATTCTATTGTTCAACATGTAACTAAGATCCTGGATTCCCTCTGCCTGTTAAGTTATGCTTTACTTGTCAATGACCAGCATGTTTTTGTATACTTAGCACCTGCTTCTTATGTGAACCCCCATGCCTATGACTGGTACGTTAGTTTGATCATGGTCTTAGTTGTTTGGTATTGATATGTTAATCTAATCTGGTACTTTACTGTACCCCTGATCCTCTGAACCCTTAGGAGTTTCTGATTGTGTGCTCATATATGTTTCTGCCTGCTACATGTTTGCCCTTACTTGCTCTGTATTTGTCCCTCAAGTCCCATACCCCTGCTTGTGATTGTTGTACTATTCTTGGTCCTGTTATGTGATGTTGAGCTTGTTTTGAGAATGGTGTTCTCTCTAGCTGTTTTCATCAGTTAAACCTTTTGTTATGAAATACTATTTTCTCTAAGTCTCTCTTTTTCAAACTGTTTTCTTACTTAAACTCCTCAAAACTATGTTGAGCACTCTCACTATATTCTTAGACCCCTTAGGTTCTGCCCCTTTTGTGTGAGCATTGCCTTGGGGCCCTTGAGCTCCCTCTAAACTTTGACACACAAGAGCTGGCTTTTCCACACTGCACTTACTCTATCTTGGCTATGAAATATGGGTGTGAGCACTGCCTGGGAGACCTTGAGGTCCTTAGGGAACTCTGACACACCCGGATTATGAGAAAGGTTGTGAAATAATACTTGGCATTGAGGACCTCGAGACTTGAGCCTATTATGAAGGCTCCCTATAGTTAACTTCTTATTTTCTTATCTTTAGTTATGAAATTCCTATTCAATGGTCTTTAATAATTATTTGTAAAACAACTCTGGGGTTGGATAGTGAAAAGGGATGGGTAATATGCATGTTGTAGTGTAATAAAGGGTAGAAATCATGCCTCCTAGGTTTACTTTTCTCTATGCGTAATAGCAACCATGTTTAGGTATAATGTCCCAAGCATGCCATGCATTAGATATCATGCTACTTAAGATTTATGTGTATTGTATTCAACATCTCATCTACGCTTAGAAACCCTTCCTATGGGATAAATAATAACAATAAAATAAACTGCTATTACGTGATTCTGTTCATGTAAACATATTCTGAAACTTCATTTAGAAGTCCTGTCCTAGAATAAATGATGGTAACAAAAACTGCAATCATGTCTCATCATGCTATACACGTAGAGATCATGTTCTAGCTAAAAAAACGATTAAAACTTGTCACCTATGTTATTCCTTAAACTGTGCGTAATGTTGTGATTCTATGTGCATTTAGAGATCATGTTTTAGCAACTTCATATGCATCATAACTGCTACACGCCTAGGCAAGTCTTAGGTAATCAGCCATAAAGAAACAAAACCAGAACTGTCCTTTGTGATTAGTGTTCAACTGTCAGCATGATAAATCAGTAGGCAAGACTGATTAGGACTTTCTGCATTAGGATTCTGCATTAATATGGACATTAGTTGTGTATGAGACATGTTGTTTATGTGTACTGTGTGTGGAGGAATACTTGAGCCTTTATCTGCTTTCCATGATTTCCCTTTATTTGCAGTCCTACTTGTTTATTATATGTCGCCTTAGCATTTTCACCTTTAAAACCTGAGGGTCTGCCTAGCACCTCCTTCAGGATATGAGTCCTAATTTCCTCCGGGACTGATAGGAAGGAACGGGTAACAACATGCAATAGAGGTCGAGACCAACACTCGATTTAGTTACTTTCACGGGGTGGGAAAGGGTAGAATATGGATATGATAACTGGTGCGTTAATACCACATGTAGCCCCTCTCCGAGGAGTGATTACCGGGTATTGCATTGATGTGATCCATATTATTATAAACCTAGGATACCTTTTATATGCTTCGATCGTAATCCTTTCAAAATATAATCTTCTTTACTATTTTCAAACATCTGCATGCTTAAGACTTAAATCCCCTCTTATTTTTGAGCCCTTATTTGTTTGTTTGCTAACCGTACAAATTCACGAAACCATTTGGCCGGGAACCACACTTGTGGATCCTGAGGGGTTCCTAACACATTTCCCTTAGGATAATTTCAAGCCCTTACCCAATCTCTGATTAGTAACGTAGTATAATTGAACCCTTTAGGTGCCCTAACGCACCGTTAAAATAGTTAGGTGGCGACTCTTCAAAATATGCAAACCCCTTTCTCAAAAGGAACGAGTTGTCTCAACCAATGTCATAATCCCTTTCAACCGGCCCCCGAAAGGAGCGCTTGGAGAAAAAGGGGGGCGCGACAGAGATTTGACAACTTTTGGCACTAAGAGGGCGGAGAAGTTAGTGGTGAAAGAGAAAGAGATGAAGAGAAGAGGAGATCAGAGGAGTTGCGAAAGGGAAGTAAAAGTTCTTAATGAGAGGAGGAACCCTGTATTTATAAAAGAGAGGTGACATTTCAGCAGTACTAGTGGCCGACCACCACTGTCGAGCATTTAATGATTTGGGAAAACGTACCGACGGGACGTTTCAGTCACTTCGAACGCTTACGTCACAAGGATGATGTCATTATCAGGTACTCCGAAAATTTGAGACTCAAAACGTTTCTTATCATTCTATTCTAAGAAATGCGGGTACTATTTGTATATGGTCGAAATCAGGTACGACCGATTTCATAGGATCAAGGGGTCGCTCAGAGCCAGAGTGCAGAACGGACTAGGCAAGCCCAGTAGGTCGAGCTCGAACCTAATAACGGAATGCAAGGCTCGAAGGTCGAAGTGCACGATGGATACCGAGGCCGGGCATGACCTACCCCGAGATAGTGCCGTTATAGGTTTGTAACAGAATGAGTGGGATTCCCGCAATGGCACAAAAATCAAGGCGTAAATTCCGGAAAGGATTTGTACAAATTCGTACTAGACGGTTAGACAGCTGTACAAATTAGATTCCTTACTAGAAATAGAAATGTAACTTATTTGGGACTCCCCTATTATATAAAGGGGAGCTCATTCATTTGTAAACATCATCAATCATTGGCAAAGAATATACACACTTACTTTTTTCGCTCATCTCTCATCAGAATTGTTCCTTAGCTTTATTATCCTTCCTTTACTTTACTGTTCATACTAGTGTTCATCGAGGTCGAGGCGCTCATACACTGGTTTGATTTAATTTGTTCACTTAGCTTATTCATTTATCTTCTTGTTTATCAATTAGTATCGGACTAAATCACGTATTAAGACCACGATATAAATTTAATTGTTACTTAAATTTTAGGGTAAACAACATATTATCAAGTTTGTGCCATATGAGGATTTTAGCGCCCACTACCAAAGAAAACTCCATTCATAAGCTTGATTAGAATTGTTAAGGGTAACCTTTACCATTCCATCACACTCTTTTATAAGTGTGAAAACAAAATTTTCTTTTATGCTAACTAAATTCTTTTTGTAGTAATCACCAAAACAGCTATACAAAACTATAGCTAACTAAACACAGTTAGCTATCCTATGAACAAAACACTACCTGTACAAGAGCTATGCACTAGAACACAAAACTGTGTATCATACTTCTAATTCTATGTGGAGTTCTAACACTACAAACACATGCAATTTCCCTAACAATAGCTTCTCATATTCCTCTCAATTCATATGTTGAAAACATACTGGTAGACCATCTTGAAAACAAATTAATATGCTGGGAAAATGTTTAGCAGCAGAAATTAGTAGAATCTGGTAATATATATAGGATGTATACATTCCAAATTCCTTGTGAAATAGTTTTTTTTATATTTTGAATATTTTTTCTAACATAGTTTGGATTTTGTCCACTCTACAAGGTGTATAATTAGGAGTGTACATAGGTCGGGTTGGTTAGGATTTTCTAATTATTAAACCAAACCAATTGTGTCAGGTTATTAAATTTAAAGACCAAACCAAATCAATAAAGGTCGGGATTTTTTTAATCTTGATTTTTCTCGGGTTTTCGGGTTTATTTTCATATAGTTTTCATAGCACAAAATGTAGAATTTGTGCTCCAGATATTTCTTTAATCCTAGTAAGACATAACTATATAAGGCGTTTCCAAGAAACTAACATAAAACGTGAGATGAGTCATGACATTATACTAAAAATTCAACAATAAAGATACTAAAATCGCATAAAACAAATATTATTAATAAGCCATAATAAAAATAACATAATCTTAAATTATTAAGTTGCTAAAATACGACTAATAAGTACTATTATTTACATGACGGAACACTAAAAGAAAATTAAGTTGGGCATTTTATCTAAACCATGGAAAAACTAAGTAAATAGTTATGCCATTCCTAGCAATTGAATTGTATGTCTTTTGTTAGTATTAATATTGATTTGATTTTGGTTGGGGACTTGCTTGAGTTACTAAACTTAACTATAAAATTTATTGGAGCATTTAAAAATTATAAGCTTAAACTTAAAATAATACGTTAGTATTTAACAACAAAGTTAAGCATCTCATCACTTTTTAGTTATCTTTATTGGTTTAATATTTTAAATTGATTAAAGCGTCATCTTTAGCTGTTGTACACTGGATGTGATATATATATATATATATATATATATATATAAAATTGGTTTTTTCATTGTTATGTTCTCTGAACCAAGTAAAAAAACAGATATAAAAAGAAGTAAAAAGACATTGCACCAATTAAGATTTTCTTCTTTTTACATTGGGTTGGAATTTCTAATTCTTAATCCAACAAAAATACAGAAACTTGGAAAGAGAAAAACAAATCTAACAAAACTAAAATGGAAAATGAAAATAACCTCATATTTTTGGTAACAGAGTTCTGTTCTTACAAATAGTATAAATAATACATATGGTCCCGGCGGGGCTCGAACCCGCGACCTTCGGCTCATAAGACCAACGCTCTAACCAACTGAGCTACGGGACCATATATTTGAGGAGTTAATCCATCCAATTTAGAATTTTTAAGAGCTTGCGTAGGATATTGAGAGTGAGGGGCGGACGTAACGTTTGGCCGTCGAGTTCATTTGAACGTAGTACTTTGGATGCGGAGCATAAATTTATGTATTAAAATTCATTAAAATTGTACAAATGGTAAGTCTAAACCCATAATTTTAAAAAGACAATGAGTTCAATACTAAGAACTTTAAAAATTGAACCCATAAAATCAAAATCCTGAATCCGCCTCTTTTGTGAGTAAAATACTCCTTCATTTCGAAGGATGTATTGTGAGAAAACAATAATTATATTAAAAAGTGATACTTATTAAAAAATTAAAATAAAATGCAACTTTACCGATTTTTACATGAAGACATATTCATCTTGTCCATGTAATTAAAGATATGAGTTACGAATAGTACAATTTCCATGAAGATTCTCATCATATTCAATCAAATTGACTTATGTAATATTTGAATGAGAATGCTGTCGTTAATTGTTTAATTCTAGTGTATATTTAAATTGTTGAACTGTTAATTTTTGTATTTTAAATAGGGCGAGATATGAGAAAAACTAATTCGTAGTGGTAGGAATAAAACGTTTTTGATATAAATATTTTACAATAAAGGAGCAACTTTCAATATTATGGTATGAAGTAAATAATTTACAGTATGAAGCTCTTGAATTTAAGTTTTAATATTGAATAGAAAATGAATGTCAATTATCTGATTATCTGGTCTTTCGTTCCGAAATTATTTCATTCAATCCACTCTTTAATTAAATAATTTTTAAGAGCATAATTAACGAGAGTTTAACTTTTATACGTAACAATGTAAAATGTTTAGGTGTCGTTAGTTACGTGAAATTTAAGACAAATAAATCAGCTATAACAAGTTAAATTATACAAATAATATAAAAATCATTCACACTATTAACATATACAAATTAAATTCTAACGACAAAATAATGCAAGCCAATGTTTTCCCACAGTGTCCTAATTCCTTTGCTATTATAGGTTGTGCTATTTGTTTCTGTTATCTTATTTATTTGTTGCGATCTTTTTACTGTTCTCGAATTGCGGGTCTATCAAAAACAATATTCCTTTCTTCATAAGATAGGATAAGGTCTGCATACACACTACTATTCCTAAATCGCACAGTATAAAATTGCACTGGGTTTATTGTTGTTGTTTAATGTTTTTCCACAGTAATAATAATAAATGCACCTTTGTTCTAATGGGTCCAAAATGTTGTTTCCATTGGCATCCCAAATAGTGCGACAAAATACACATAAATGCGATAAAGAATCTTAACACGGTTGTCAACCTTTAAGAATGTGCACTTTGTCGTATCTTTAAATAGTGGTGATCCAGAATAAATAAATAAATTTATATACTCGTAGCAGATAATATTGAAAATATATATTCTAATTTAATCATTATGATGTTTTCGTGGAAAAGAGAATATTAATTATAGAAGCTCTACAAGTACACTTATCCCATAGAGAAAAAGAAAATACTAATGCTTAAGAGTGCTCTTAGTATTAAAAAAACAAAGATAATACTTTTTATTTATCCTAAATCTATAACGATTATTTGACCGGAAAGGAAAACCATTAACGATAATTTATTTTTAAGTTAACGTGACAACCTCACTCTTAAACATCTGTCAACTATAATTCTGAGTTTTGTTGTATGTCTATCAAACTCAATAGACAAAGCATATTCAATTCTTTTTACCTTAGGTACAAAAGTTGGAGAAAGAAAACTGCAGCTATGAAAATGAACAGAAAGAAGAAATGGCAATGAACATACACTAGCAAGTAGCAACTGTTGTAAATGTAATATGAGCCAATTTCTGTTAGCAGAAAAAATTAAGACATAAATAATTGCAATCCTTTCTAATTTGAGAAAAATGTCAATCAATCAATTAATGGATTGATCATCCCTTTACACAAAAATTGAAGGGGGGTAGAGAGGAAAGAAAATGGGAATATGTAAGGACTGACCAACATCAGAAGGCAACCAATAGGAGAAAAATTAATGGAAGGCAAAAAAAAGAAAAGAATTGAAACAAAGACACATGTACAAAAATTTCACACAGATATGGAACACAAATCTTCAACAACTTGTCTGATGTTAGGCCTTTCATTTACTGGTAGAATACACCTTAATGACACAGCTAGCAGATCATCCATTGCTTTGCAGTGTTCTTCTCCTCCTGCAATATCTCTATCAATACAGTCCATTCCTCTACCTTCTTGATCACACAACCGAACCCAGTCTGTTAAATCAACAGCACCTGATTGCCCCGAGATTATGTCACCAGCGCTTCTTCTCGTGAGCAATTCCATTAGAATCACGCCAAGAGCGTATACATCAGCCTTAAAAGATGGGATAGGTTTCGTTGCAGTAGCAAGTTCGGGAGCACGGTACCCAAGAGCCCCTAGGTTCAATATCTGCTCTGCAATCCCCGCTGGAGTCATCAAGCGGTGGAGACCATAATCAGTGAGCCGGGCACTGTAATCAGCACCAACCAAGATTATATTAGTCGGCTTCAAGTCTCCATGAGGCAGGCTTCTCTCATGAAGGTATGCCAAACACTGAGCAACTTCGACAGCGACTTTCAACCTCTGGTTGAAGGATAACGGGGAGTACCTCCGAGGGGTTGTCTCTGTAAAGAGTATACATTCACTAAAAAATTAAACTGTGAAAATGTTAAAAAAAGATTTAAATAAAAAGACATCCTCAGCAAAACCCACAGTTGTACAAGTAAATCAGCCTTCGCTGCACGCAAGGATTGTCATCTGCGAATTTTAATGAAGCTATGACAAAGCTATTACTTCAACACTCCAGATTTAATAAAAAAATTTCATCATGATTAATGAATGATTCCAGAAGACGTAAAAGGGAAGTACGCGAAATGCACAGCAGTTACTACAACATTCTAGGGCATTTTAAGATGGTAGAATAGGTCTATTCCCTAATTTGATGGGCTTTGGATGTATGGCCATCAGAGTATGCCAATTAGAGAACAAAGAGCTCTTGCATCTTTCTGAATTCTTGAATGTTCTCAGATGAAGCATAAAGATCTTTGCATATGTTCAAAGAAACATAATTTGTGAAGAATATTCAGATTATACAAATGCACTCGAGTTTTTTTTTTCTTTTTTCCTTTTGATCAATGACTCTACCACCGCATTCAATCAAACGCATATCTAAGTAAGATCGAATCACTATCTTCATAGTAAGACATGTAAAGGAAGCACAGTTGCTAGAGGCCAAGCCAACTTGCAGCCGAAATTTATCCTCTCCACATTTTATCACTATGATCCCACAAAAAACAAGAGAACGCAGCAATAAGAAACCACCACTAGAAATAAGCTCTGCCACTATAGAAAGGACAGGAGACATTGATCCCAACACAGGATAATCACCCACCAGGTCAGCAAAAGAAAACATTTTAATAACAGTAGCCAAACAATAATGAACAACGTGGACATCAGTATTGAAGTTATTCATAAATAAATCTTACCATAAAGATGCATTGCCAAGCTATCTCCTGCTATGTAGTCTGCTAATATGAGCCTCTCTTGTTCCCGAGGACCCCAGTAATATGCTCGTAAAGGAACAGCATTTGGATGCCTGACAGATCCAATCTTTTTAACTTCCTTTGCAAATTCTTTCTTGTTTTTTACTAACCCCACCCGCAACCACTTGACAGTAAGAACGTGCCCACTATTTAGAGTAGCTTTATACAATGTGCCGTGGCTACTTCTACCCAGAACTTCAGCAGGCGCACGAGATAACTCCTCAGCAGTAAATGACAGTGAACCATCCAGGAAGAACAATTCCCCAGCCAATCGATCAGGTGAATACACATCCAATGTCACCGGCTGTTCAATTGTGTCAATAAAACGAGGGGAGGAAGCTATTGGAGAGCCTGGCGAGGATCTCCGGCCAGATGTTGCTGGTTGATTACCTACGGTGTGCGAAGTTGCTGAACCTGCAGTTACTCCCTCTGCAAAAACATGCTCAACAATTTCTGTACCAGACTCAATTTGCCCTGACAGCGATCTTGAGTTTGATGTGAGCAAGTGATCATTAGAGAAACTCAACGAAGTTGGGGGCGGCTCTGAGGAGCCATGGAACTTGAAAATAGCAGGACGATTGAACCTTCCAAGTTTAACATCTCTTCCAGCAGATTGGCCATTAAATCCACTTCGCAAGCGGGAATCTTGGGCCCGAGCTCGACGGTAAGCGAAGAGAACGAAGGCAATCATCAAAAAGGCTCCAACTGAGGCAACAATAATTGCCACTTTGATACTGGATTTCGAGCTGTGATGGCGCGGACTACTTTGATCAGGAACGCCATCATTATTATGTGGCCAATTGCTCGGGAAGATCAAGAGTGAGTTTCCAGGATGAAATGAACTATCAGAAAAGTTTTTCAAGCTAATAGGGACTGCACCACTTAGATCATTGTAAGACACATTAAACACCCTCAAATTTGATGAAAGATTTTCAGGGATTCTACCCGTAAAGTTGTTTTTAGATACATCAAGGAATTTCAAACTTCTAAGTTTACCCAATTCGCTAGGCAGCATGCCTGATAACTGATTCTTAGCAAGATTTAGCACTTGAAGCCTCCCCAGATTGCCAATGCCAGAAGACAAATTACCTGTCAATGAGTTTTCTGAAAGATCAAGAGACTCTAGTGCCGGGTATGTTGGTTGAAGAAGTAATTCGCTACTATGAGAGCCTTCAATAGGAATTAATCCTGACAACTGATTTCCGGACATATTGAGGTTCATCAATGTCATTGAAGTGAACAATGTAGGTGGAATAGGTCCACCAAGTTTATTGGTGCTGAGATCAAGTGTAACCAGTCTTGGGTAGGTGCCCAGTGATTGAGGTAAGTTTCCCTCGAGCGAATTGTTTCCGAAATTAAGAGAAGTCAAACGTTGAAACTGAGAGGTTATATTGGGAATAATTCCAGTCAACCTGTTTGAACTCAAATCAATAGTTTCTAGATTGCCTCCCCAGCTCTCAATAACAGAAATATTATCATCTAGCATATTTCTGCTCAAATCCACAACTGCACAATTCGCCACAGATGATGGGAGTGAACCTAACAGGTGGTTTGATGAAATGTTTAGAACACTCAAAGTTGTTGAATTGACTTTCGGAATTGAACCTGCATGTGTCGAAACGAAATATTAAACTTTAACCATCACTTTAGGAGAAGTTTCGAGTCCAAAAGGAAGTGGGTTATATTAGATAGGACCTTGTGCATTGCTATTAAACATCCAATTTAACTTTCAGCGGAAGTCAAAGTACACTATTCTGTCTAAAGAATATTATAGAAAAGCTATATAGCATAAAACAAAATAAAGCAAAAGAAAATCAGTGAGACAAGTACATAACTATCTAGCTAATCTAAGAGTCAATTCCTAAAGAATAAATACAGGGATGAGAAGAATTAAACATCTTTCATCAGTCAACCGCACCATTCAATTTCTGCACAGAGAATCTCCATGTTTAGGCTCTAAAAGAAACCATGATTTGGCCCCTATGATGAAAGATATCCAAGTATAACTAAAAGAACATGAAACTGTGAACCCTCTTTTCTATTTCTTACTGAACAGAACAAACTTCTCTTCAGAGGGTCATCAAGGAATTTACCCTTCTAAATCTGCTCTTTTTTCCCCTATCAAATCTCACTGATTGTTTTCGCTAATTTAAGCACTCATTTAATAATAATGAAGTATGATTCTGACAGAAAGATTCTCATCAATTATCCATCAACCCCCCCCCCAACCACCACCACCACAAAAAAAAAGCATCATCATGAGCAGCAAGTATGCTACACTGGAGGAATGCGGAGCCTCTAGACAGTGTAACAAAGGATAGGTAAAGAGAAAAACGAACATATTAAGGACAAATAGATCGCTAATGAAATAAATGCCATTCATTTCAGGTGCAAATATTGTGCTATAACATAGGATTTTGAAAGCAGAGAGACATTCCATTTTTTCAAGTGTTCAAGATAAAGAAGAAATATCGCTCCAGCAAAGCTTGCCATGAATTTTGAGCTATACAGCAAGAAATTATACCATCACAAAAAAGACTGTATTATGGCTACTAAATGATACAGTCATGCACCTATTCCATTAGGGGCTTCTATTAATTTTACTAAACCAATTAGTAAACCTCTTTGCTTGACTACTTTTCGTCAAGTATAAAAAGTAAGTCCTATTTAACATGCTTTGCAATTCAAAACTCCTCTACCAAATCCACGATAGGCAAGATCTGTTGAGGCAAACACAAAGGCAGGCAGTAAAAAGTTATAAATTCTCCCAAAAAACGCATTTTTATAGATGGCATAGGCCGAATGACCTTAAAAGATTTCTATTTTCTGCGATATGGATAGCCAAACACTACTCACGCAAGAAAACTAATTACATTGACAAGTAAACAAAAAGAACAAGTTTTGGCATTCACAACTGTAAAGTTTCATTTTTGTAAAACACAAGAAAGTTTCCAATTCAAGTCCACCAACCAAAATTTAAGAGCCTTGAAGTTTAAGGCATGCATAACAACAATATACAAATAAAAAGTAATATTTAATTTAGATCATTCAACAACAAAAAAATACTGATCTAAGAAATGCAAATAACCTGAAAATCCATTGCCACTAAGATCCAGTTCTTCCAATGGAACCATCCCTTGCAAAAGCTCCTCAGGAATCGACCCAAAAAGCTGATTATTCCCAAGTCTTAGGACCCTCAAATTAGGCAACAACCCGAAAGACGGAAGCTCTCCCATTAAAGCATTATTCCCCAAATCCAACACTCTCAAATTCACAAATCTCTGCAACAAATCTCCCCTAAAAAAACCACCACCCAAGTTATTATGACTCAAATTCATGAGCTGAACCGTTGCAGCCAATGCAGATACATTATCCGGTCCCATATTCGAAAACGACCCAAAAAACGAGTTATTACTCAAATCAAGATGCTCAATATACCTCAACTCATAAAACAACTCCTCAATATCACCCCAAAGCCCATTGTTATGCAAATCCACTACTCTCAACTGCTGAAGACTACTAATTCCACTCGGGTAACCCCCTGTAAAATTATTGTTACTCAAATTGAGGTAATTCAAACTCCAAAGCTCGTTGATTCTGGCCGGGATTGGCCCATAAAACTGGTTACCAGACAGATCCAAATGTTGAAGAGTGGACATGGAACCCAAAGCGGGTACAACCCGACCCGTGAAAGAGTTACCCGAAAGACTGAGATATTTGAGCTGTTTTAGCCCATTCAGAGTTGAGAACTTCAAGTCACCCACTAATCCAAGCCCGTCAAGTGCAATGGAGACAACTGAATTTGAGTTGGTGTCACAAACGACCCCGTGGAATGACTTTGGGCATGTTGATGGATCTGACCCGAGACCCGTTTGGCTCCATGTGTTGAAGATTTTGCCTAATGGGTCGTCTTTTATGCCCTTTTTGAACTCTAAAAGTGATCGAACTTCGTCTTCTGAAGCAGAAGAGGAGTTGAGGTGGAACAGAAGCAACAAGAGGAGTAGAGAGAGAGATTGAGAGAGAGTCATAATGTGAGTGAAGTTAAGTACTAAGAATGAGGCATTGAGATGAAAAAGGAAAGTCTGAAAAAGGGTAAAAATCAGAAGAGTTTAAGGTGGACTATGGAGAGAGCACCATGGAAATTCAAGAAAGCTTAGAAGAGAGAGAGTGTGTGTGTGTGTGTGTGTTTGGAGAGGTGGGTGGTAGGGGGAGGGGGTGGGAAAAGAGTTGGAAAAGGGGAATAAAAGAGGGAAATTAGGGTTTTTATATTAGGGGGATAGAGTGGCAAATGAGTTGGTGTCTCTTTTGTATTTTGCTCTTTTCTCTCTGTACATTACCCTGATGGACTGGGGTGTTTTTTCATGAGAGAAAGGGGTGGTGGAGCAATGGGGTGGGATGGGTTGGGGGTGTAGGGGTAGGGAGCATAAAGCTTGCGTTTGAACATACAAATTTTTAAATAACTGTTGAAAATTAATTTTTATAAGTTAAAGTTGTGTTTAAATATTTATTTTATTTAAAAAAGAACTTTAAAGTTTTATGAGTGGAAGAAATATTTTTATCCAAAAACTACTCTAATTTGTGTTTGAGGAACTTGAAAAAAAAAAATCAAATATTACATGCACAAGTAATATTTTGAAAAAAAATTCAAAAAGAAATTAGTAGTCAAAAAGGAGCTTAGAATTTGAAGTTGATAGATTATATTAAATCAAAAAATTAAAATGTAAAATTTAGATCAAAGATATTGGTCCAAGTCGAATTGCAGTGAAAACTTTACCGCGTCAAAAGTGATGTTTTAATATTTGGGAAAATGAGTTGTTTTGTAGTGAAAGATGAAGGAAGATCGATTTTAATAATAATGACATTGACAGAGAAGATTTTTATTAGTTGTAAATATTAAAAAGAAATTGTATTTGGTGTGTTATGGTTTGAGTTTACTCCATGTTTGTGTGTATGTGTGTTCAGACAGAATTGTGGTGTTATTTTATTGCTCTTACCTGAAAATTCTTGAATAGGGAATCATAACTTTAATATAGGGCAAAGTTTGAAAGAATTTTGAAACAGAGTATAGTGAACTCTTTATTTTATTTTGTGAAGAATGAGAAAATTCAATATTTACTATTAAATTTTTATAACCACATAAATATATAGGTTATAAGATATCTAAACACAAAGTAAACACACTCGATTCAAATGAAGTCAAAGGGAGTAATACTTGTTATTAGGGGCGTCAATTGATATTTAAAAACTGATTAAATCGACGAACTGTACCGTACCGAATTAATTTTCATATTTTTTTAATAAAATGGTAGTTTTATATAAATCTGTAACCGTACGGATAATTAGGATAGGTTTTTTATTTTTTGAAAATTAATCGAAAAAATACCGAACTATACTGGATAAATTAACATGTAGTAGAAAATATATTTATATATTAAGTTTAAAAATAACAAAGCATTAAATTTTTTCTTGGGACTTGAAATTATAAAAATGATTACAAGTCAACGAGTAATTAAACTTAAAATCATAATTCATAAATCCATTATGCTAATCCTGTTGAAACTAAATTATTCCGAGCACACAATATTCTTGCGATTATGAGTAGCAAACTGCAATGTATTAAATATGTTTCCTTCCGTATGATTTAGATTTATCTTTTTGAATATTAATCTCCCATAAACTTTTTTCTTGAGTCCCAACTTGGTTAATATATTTTCATTCCTGTGATTTATATTTTTATTTTTTTGTCTTTGATTTGTCTCTTTTATGCTGATATAGAATAGCGGATGGATCTATACTCTAGTCATCTTTCATGTTTTCTTAATTCATCATTATTTAAACAGTAAAATTGTCTAGATACTTTTACGAAGTCCTATAAAAATATGTATGTTATTGAATTCTACTTTTTCTAGTGATTTTTACATTATATTTAAAAAGAATATCGAAAATTAACCGAACCGTACTGATACCAAAGAGAAACCGACATGAATGGGACGGTTTCGAAAGTCTAATTTTAGTTATACATAATAAAATGACCGAAAAATTAGTACGTAACTACAAATTTTATATAATAACTAACCGAACCGAACCATTGACACCCCTATTCGCTGTTATGATTTTTTCCAGTTGGCTTTGTGCAATTTTGCCCCCATTAACTGTTCAATCTCTTTCTTTCTTTGGTAGTAATCTTTATATTTAATCAAGGTTAACATAAAACACTTATTGGTTTGTATAACTAATATTGGTGCAGATAGCATGGTTAAAATCGAAAAACAGATACAATAAGTGTGGGTCAACAAAAATAAATAATAAAAAAAGGTTTTAAAGAAAAAGCATTTAAACCAAGGTGCAACGAAAAGAGAAATTAATTTTTTATTAGTCCTTGTTTAGAAATTAAAAAGATAAAATATCTCAGTTTTTCATTTTCAGAAAACGTTCACCCTTCTATTTGGAACTACTCTTATTTTTTCTTCTTTCGTGTTTGGACGTGAGAGACAGGAAAGCACATAATTTCGTTCAAATTTGCCCCTTTGCTTGCTGCATAATGTTAGCAATCATCTTCGAATATTGATATGGCAACTCAACAGGAAAAAATAATAAAAGGAAAAAGAAAAAAGAAAAAAAAAAGGAGGGGGGGGGGGGGG